>CABHPH010124938.1:0-17679 GCA_902168325.1 Peromyscus nudipes
CTGTAATCCCAGAATTCCTGTGGTGAGATGGGAGGCAGAGACAAGGAATTAGCTGGAAGTTGCCCTGACAGCCAACCTAGAGTATTCCAAGCATGGACAAAAGCAAGAGACCCTGATTCAAAACAAGGTGGAAGGTGAGCGTTGACGCCCCAGAAAGTGTGCTCTGACTATTACATGCATATTGTGGCACATGTGTAAACACACACACACACACACACACACACACAATTAAATAAATACATTTACTTCCAAACAGATCTAGACCTAAGTACAAAAACTGAAATAAGACTCTAAGAGAAAATAAATCCTTGTGACCTTCAGTTAGGCCGTTTTGTAAGCTAGAATACACAAAGCATGAACCATTAAGGGAAAAAAGAGTTAGTTAAATTGAATTTCATTGAGATTAAACCTTTTTCTCAAGTCAGGCATGGTTGGCAAAGGATCTGGGACTTGTGGCTGTCCTGGGTTACATAGGGAGACGGAGAAATACAGAGGGCCAGTGCTATGGCTTAGCAAGTAAAGACACTCCCTGTTAAACCTGAGTTCAGTTCCAGGGCGAAAGGAGTTATCAACTCCTGGAAGTTGTCCTATGACCTCCACACACGTATTGTGCCTTTGTGTTTCTCATCCACACTCACCAGAATTAAAGAACTAAAATGTAACAGTGTTTTCAAGTCAGGCAATGGTGGCACACGCCTTTAATCCCAGCACTCCGGAGGCAGAGGCAGGAGGATCTCTGTGAGTTTGAGGCCAGCCTGGTCTACAGAGCAAGTTCCAGGACAGCCAAGACTGTTTACACAGAGAAACCCTGTCCTGAAAAACAAAAAAGAAAAAAAATTTAAACGCAACACAAATTTGGAACAAACCAAGAACTTACCCCGGGATGAATGAATAAGCAAAGCTGTCATCTCTAGTCAATGGGCAGCTGCTGGACAATGTGTAGGAGATAAGGACTGTTGTACTCCTTAACAGAGGTGGCCTCAACAATGCCGCTCTGAGGCAAAGAAGCAAACCACAGGAATGGATGGAAATTTAGAAAAGCCCAAGGTAATCTACAAAGGTCAAAATCAGAACCAGTAGCTGTCTTGGTCTGGCTAGGGGTAAGGATGACGGCAGTGGAGCTTCACAAAGTGATAAAGATGGTACAGCTGGCTGAGCATATGCATCTGTCCAAGTTCACGAAATATAAAGGAGATGCGTTCTATTGCTTATAAACTGTATGTCCATAATGTTGCTGTCTAAAGCTGATTGTATGTGACTGTGTGTGTGTGGATGGACGGGTGTGTTTACATATGCACACCATGTTGTGTGTGAAGGTCAGAGGACAACTTTTGGGAGTCAGTCTCCTTTCACCTGGTGGGTCCCCGGGATTGAATTCAGGTCATCAGGCTTGGGGACAGGCACCTTTACTCACTGAACCATCTCACCTGCCCTCAGCTGCTTTTTAAAAGTGACAGAGACAGGGATAATTGGGGAGAACATGCTTAGAATTGCTTCCCTACCCTTTTACTCTCTCTCTCTCTCTCTCTCTCTCTCTCCCTGTCTCTGGTGATTTTCTTCTTCCATCCCCCCCTCCACCCCCACCCCACCCCCCCTGTGCTCCTCAGTCACAGCTTTCTTTCATTTACCCAGCTCTCTAAATATTTGAAGAGGTCTCTATCAATGGTGGCCTTCACCCACCCACCCCCACCAAAGTCTCCTCTCCTCTGGGTTAAACATTGCCAGCTCTTTAGCCTTCCACATGCTGATAAGTAAGTGGAGCTGTTAAAGCTACGTGGTTTACGGCAGGGAGGCAAGATCTGAAAGGCTTGTGGATTCCCCAGACTTCAGAGGGTACAGCTGGGCTAGGCAGCCAAAATGAAGAGAAACACAAGTAAACAGGAGGTACACACACACACACACACACACACACACACACACACACACACACACACGGGAGGCCACAGGGTCTACAGGAAAGAATCTATCCCTCTCAGTTACAGTGCAGGAAAGAAATGATGTGACCTGGTCTAGGTCAGGCTCCCGCTTTAGGCCTTTGATTAACTTTGTCCTGTGCAGCAGAACTAGGACCTGGACTGTGCCACCGTCCGCGACTCATGTCCCTTTTCAAACGTCCTGTGTTCTGTAAGCACCGAGTCCTTACAATGCCTTCGCATATTTTCCCATCTCTCGTTCTCTTCCTAATGGCTCTCCTAACAATCAGTAGACAGGATTTTATTTAGATCAACAACTCATTAAATCTCTTTCCTTTCTCTGTTTCTTCTTCTGGCCTATAACGGGATAGCAACATTCAGTTCCAAAGCCTGATTATGGCGATTAAGCTATGTGTGACCCTTTCAGTATCAAGTGTTCCCTGCTGTTTACTCAAGGAGGAGGAGAGAAGTCTTGCAAACTTCCACACATATTAGAATAAGAAGTGCTTTATAAAGAGGAGGGAAGAGATGCCTGGGATTGAAAGTCTCCTTTATAGCCTGAGAAAATCCTTCAACCTAAAGCCCTTCTGACTAGTTGCTTGCTACCGTGGCTGTTGGGAAGTATAGACGAGTTTCTTGTGGGTGAACGTGTTCCTCCCTACAGAGTAAAGGTTGGGAGGGTTTTGCAGAGATGGAGACGTGCTAATCTACCTTCCCGGACCACAGCCTTCTCCTTGCATTCCACACGTACCATCCATCTTCCCTCCTCCCGACCCATCCTCCTCCTCTTTCCTACTTTCCACTGCGCTTGTTTCAGCCCAGGGACAACAGAAAAGGTCTCTTTTTTTCTAAGTTGGTGGCTTAGTTATCCTGGTGTTCTAGTGTAGTCAGATATAGCAGATCCCACCTAGTCAGGAGAAAAGAAGAGAGTGCACACGGTCTGTCTCAAATCTTAGGACGTGTTAGAACCCCGGAGGACACCAAAACCAGAGATTTACCTGTTTGATGAGGGAATTTTCTTTGCTTTCCCTTAATGTTTAAATTCCTACCATAGTCAGAAAGTTCTGTGTTTTCTCTGTATTCTACCCCCCAGCAGCACACATATACACACTCACACACACACATACACACTTACATTCACATTTATACACATATATACACACTCAGACACATATATACATATACACTCAAACTCACACATTTCACATGCGTATGCACTCAAATTCACACACATACACATACATACACATATTCTTATACACATGCACATATATACACATTTACACTCTCATACACACACACATACATACACACTCATTCACACTCACATACATATATACACTTACACATAGACATACATACACATACTCACAGACATACATACACATATTCACACACATACATACATATACTCTCTCACACTTATACACATATACATATATACATAGTCACCTTCTCATACTCACGCAAACACACACATACATTCATCATGTCATGATTAGTATTTTTCTCTTAGTCCATTCATCATTTCAATATTATTCTATTATTATTATGTTTATTTTAAGTTAGTATTCTAGCCTGGACTGGCTTCAAAATCACTATTCCAAGGATGGCCTTGAACTCCTCGTCCTCCTGCCCTAGAACGCTAGGGATCCAGGTGTGGAACACCACACTGGGTTGGTACAGGCTGCCCAGGGCCTTGTGCACGCTAGGCAAGCACCCAGCCAACTGATTTCCCTTTTTAAATATCCCACCTTCTACCCCCAGAACCAGTTTGAAATGTTATGTCATTAATGCCAACTTTTAGAATGTTTATAAAGCTGCAATTTGAAATTTGAAAATTCAAACTCTTTGAGGAAGAGGAAAAGATTAAGAAGCTATCCAAAGCATATTTGTCAAGAATTTTTTGCCTGACCATCACAATTTAAGGGGAAAAGAAATTCTTACATTTTTGATTCATTTGTGCCTACTTCATCAAATGGTTTTACAAAAGCTATTTGATGATCTACTGGATATTGGATCCTTAAAACTTTCCAATGTAGTTTCTCTTTGTGTGTTTTACCGACCACTGTGTGCCCATGTTTAACCCACACATATCAAATAGACCCATTACTAGAACAAGTCTGCTCCCCCAGTCTCTGAGTTTTCTCTTTTCTCTGACCGGAGCACTCAATCTTTGATACTGCCATGTTTAACTCCCTTTGTCTCCCTTGTTTGAAAGCCCTCTTTTCAAAGCCACCTACCTATACCACACTATCAATAACTAAGTTGTGTGTATTGGCTCCAAACAACTGAACCAATTAAGACTTGGAATCAAGGGACTAGGGAGCTGGTTCCATGGGTCACCATTTCTGCTGGGCAAGCACGGAGACTGAGTTCAGACCCTTGTCACTCATATGAAATGTTTGTGAGCACCTCCAACACCGGTGCTGAGGGCATCGGCAGGCAGAGCCTGGGCTTGCAGACCAGGCAGTCTAGTGGAAAGGCTCCAGGTTGAGTGAGAGAGAGCCTGTCTTGATAAAAAGAGAGCATGCGCGCGCAAAAGAGAGAGAGAGAGAAAGAGAGAGAGAGAGAGAGAGAGAAGAAAAGGGGGAAATAAAGGTGGCTTGAAAGTGACTAATGAAGACGTCCTGATTCACTTACATGTTTTCACATGTGAACACGCATACCACACACATACGCTGAAAAAAAACTAAATAAAAAAATGTTCAAGGTCTGGACATGGTAGAACACACTTGTAATCTTAATAGGCTGAGCCAGGAAGATTACTAGTTTGAGGCTAGTATGGGCTACATAATTAGACACTGTCTCAAAACAAAATAAAAATAAAAAATAATTTAAATGACCTTGTAGTGCATCTAATGAAAATGTCTCACTTTAGAAGTCTAAAGGAGGCAAGTGGGGCCACTCTGTAGTCCTGCGCTCCTGAAGGTCCCCATTCTCACCATGTGCATGGGCTTCTTTTGCTGCTGTAGTAAATGGCATGCCCAAGTGACTTATGGAAGAGACAGTTTGTTTTGGCTGATGGTTCTAAAGGGAGAGTCCATAACAGGAAGGGAGGAATGGCAGCCAGTGTTCGGAAGCTGGGAGATCACATTTTCAACCATGCACAGAAAACAGTGAACTTGAAGTAGGGCAAGGCTACAAACTCTAGAGACTGTCCCCAGTGACATACTTCCTCCAACAAAACTGTACCTTCTAAAGGTTCCATAACCTCCACAAACAAGACCACCACCTAAGGGCCAAGTGTTCCAATGCCTGAGCCTATGGGGACATCGCTTGTTCAGTGCACTGTGCTGTGGGTACCCCCAGAACCTTCCAACATCTGTCCTTCTAGCTTTACTTCCTACTACTATGTCCTTGCTCTGTGCACTCCAAATCATCGATCTTCTTGCTGTTCCTTGAAAAGCCAGAACACGTCCACTTGATGACCTCCCGCTGCTTCTACCGTGGCCTGGAATAGTCTTCACATAGACATCCTCATAGTCGGACTGGGACTGGATAGCTCAGTGGGTAGATTATCAGCATGAATGATGAGGTAGATCAGCATGCGTGAGGCCCTGGGTTGGATCCCCAGCACCACATATAACCAGGTGTGGTGGCACATGCTTGTAATCCCAGCATTTAGGAAGTGGAGGCAGGAGGATCTGAAATTCAAGAGCTCAAGGCCAGCCTGGACTACATGAGACCCTTTCTGAGAAAGAAGGGAAGGAAGGAAGGATTCCTCCTGGAGATAACTTTATCTTCTTTATTTAAAAAGTATCTTACTCTTTTTGACTGCTTCACCCTCTATAGGTACACAGTTCCCTTACTGGGCTTGTTACTAATTGTCTCTTCCTGTTGTGATAGAAGTGCTCCAAGGTGAGAAGCTTGTTTGTAACATTGTATCTCTGTACCTAGAAGAAGGCCAATTACAGGGCATTGTGCAAAAGGAAGCATTGGGTCCACCCAGCTATGCTCCAGGCCTACCAGGGCAGACTCCATTCTACTTAGTCTATTCAGATAAGTCCTGTGGAGAGTCTCTGGGAGCTCTTTCCCCAGGGAAACGTAAACAAATGTTAACACCCCCCTTAAAGGGCACCAAAAGACAAACCATCAAACTTGGGGAACAAATGAGCCTATTGTGTTTACTTACAGAGCGTGGATGAGGGGTCACTTCCAGAGCGTGGATGAAGGGTCACTTACAGGAGCATAGATGACCCCAAAGCAGCAAAACCCAAGTCCCACTCCAGTGTTGATCATGACTCCCCATGGCTGCGTAGACGGAGGCCCCTCCCATTAGCCTTCCACCCTGGTGTACTTTTGCACCACCTGAGACCGTAAGACCACTTGCAATTAGGTCAGAATTACAGACAGCTGGCTGGGAAGTACAGGAGGGAGGGGCTGGATTCCGAGGTGAGGGTCCAAGGACCCTCTGCATCCCCCTCTTCTGTGTGGGAATGTCAACAGCCTAGAGTCCTGGCCTCAGGAGTCCCTTGCAAGGGCTCCACAGCCACTCTGATGAAAGATGGTGGCTGCTGTGCTCAGAGAACAGCTCTCTATAAATGGAGCTGTTTAATTAACCGAATTCGCACGACCTTCTCACTACAGCCTTGCCTAGCAGTACGTTACTCTGCCCTGGGTTATTCACATTTTAAGAGTAAACAGCAGGAAGAGGGCCTTGAACCTGAGACAATGAGCCTTTATTAGGGCATTCCAGGCTGTATGGCATGAAGTATCAGTTTACCAGCGTAAGTATCTGTTCAGTCTAGGTTAAATTACCCTACCCGCCTGGATTGGCCAAAATCTTGTTAAATTAATGCAAAATAAGTTGAAGAACAAAATAATGGAACAAATGTGAAGTGGCAATTGCTTCCAAGCCTGTGTCTAATATAGTCAATGCTCTGGTTAAGAAGGATAGCTTGTGCAACTTTAGGAAATGTAGTTGGAAATAAACTGCCACTGTGACTTTAAAGAAGATGAAAACATACAGCAAAAAAAAGTGTAGGTGTGAATTTACGGTGCAGGGGAAGAGGTGGAGGTGAAGTAAGGACTTATGAGAGGGTGAGAAAGCCTTGGGGGGCTCACCCCAGCGTGGAAGGAGATGTCCAGATGGCTCCTGAAAAAGTCTCTGTATTTTTGACCAGCCTGATCACTGTGGGGTCAGATAGGCCAGCTCAACTTAAATATAGACAGGGACCGAATGGGTGCAAATATATTAAGAAAACAAAATTGTCTTGATGTGTGACAAAATGAAGGAAAAGTAGTTGATTGGTTTGGGTGTGAGGAGATAGCTTTGGGATAGAATCGTCAATGAAAGCCATGAGACATCCAAGAATAAATATGGCACTATGATCCCATTGATGAAATCAGTTGATTGAACCTTATTTAGCACACATAAAGACCATTTCTGGAACTTTGTACAAAACAATCAACAGTTACTTTTACATTTTTTCATTTGTGTGTGTGTGTATGTGCATGTGCTTATGTGTTTATGTGTATATTGTCTGTGTGTGTGTTTATGTGTCTGTGTGTGTACACCTGGTTATGTGTTTATGTGTGTGTACATGTGTGCACATGCACATGCATTTGTGGGTATGTAGATGCCTCTGAAGGACAGAAGAGGGTGTCAGATCCTTTGGAGCTGGACTTACAGGTGGTTGTGAACCACCCTGTGTGGGTGCTGGGAACCGAACTCAGGACCGGTGGAAGAGCATCACAAACTCTTAACCACAAAGCCCTCTCTCCAGCCCTGAGATGTTTACTTTTGAGCAAAAGATATAGACACTGGAAGATCAGTGTTGGGCAGAAGAGTGGAAGGGCAAAGTCTAGAAAATGCCACGATGAAGTTCGTTACTTTTTGTGCTAAGTTAGAGTTTTAAAGATACATTTCTGAAAAGAGAGCAATATTATAGACATTAAAAACTAGGTTTCTTTCTGGTGTTTCCGTAAATAAGCCTCAGCATAGTGCTTTTAATTTACTTGTAAAATCCATTTAAACTTTTACTGACACTAAAAACTTGCAAAAAGTTCTGTGATTCCTTTCAGCTCTTTCTTCATCGACAAAGACGTAATGGCACTAATGGACTCTAAGAGTTACTGCAAAGTTTAAGTACAACAACACACACAGTGTTTCCTTTGTCTTCTGGAAAGTGTTTCAAGTTTCCCCAACAGTTTTATAAGGAAGGCTCCTTACAGCACTAGCTGCTGTTTCTCTTTGCTTCCTGACTGTGGCTGTGATGTGGCCAGCTGCCTCGCATTCCTGGGACAGTGCTTTCCACCACAGCCAAGTGTACCACCTGGAACTGTGAGACAATCTCACCCCCCCCTCCAGTTCTTTTGTCAGGTAATCATGGGTGGGGTGGATTGGGGGTGCTGGACTATGAAAGGAGTGTGCCTATTCCGTTTAATTTTGACTTTTCCACATCATGCCTGACACATGGTAGGTAGAAAACAGATGAGAGGGAAATGGAGGGAGCAAAGAAGTACTTTGGGGAGCCCGGCGTTGGTGGCGCACGCCTTTAATCCCAGCACTCGGGAGGCAGAGGCAGGCGGATCTCTGAAAGTTTGAGGCCAGCCTGAGCTACCAAGGGACTTCCAGAAAAGGCCAAAACCAAAAAAAAAAAATCTTGTTTCAAAAAAAAAAAAAAAAAAAAAAAAAAAAAAAAAGAAGTACTTTGGGAAAGAGCGAGGACGTGTATCATCAGACGCCATCCAAGCAGCAGGGCATTGTAAAGGGTTTGTGGATGGACTCAGCAAAATCAAGGATGTATAGACCTTATAGCACATGGGTATTTTAAGTGGGAAAAAGGGTTGCTTTGTTGAAAATAAGTAAAATACCCTACAAAAATGGAAAGTTGTTTAGTGATTACTTGATTTATATATATATATATATAATTTATTTTTAGTGCATTTTTATGTGTTTTGCCTGCATGTACCTCTATAAGGGTATTGGATCCCCTTGAACTAGACAGTTGTGAGCTGCCATGTGGTGCTGAGAATTGAACCCAGGTCCTCTGGAAAAAACAATCAGCACTCCCAACTGCTCAGCCATCTCTCCATGCCCATGATGCCTTAAATCTTTATTTTATTTTATTTTATTTGAGACAGCATCTCACTATGCAGTGCAGGCCAGCCTGGAACTTGTTATGTAGACTAGGCTGACCTCAAATGCACAGAGATCTGCTTGCCTATGCCGCCTGAATGGTGGGATTAAAATTAACCCCCCCTCCCCCCTCCCCCAATCCTGTGTGGATGAAAATCCCACCCAGTTGCTCAGATCCAGCTATCACTGGTTGTTGTAATGCAGTATGTTTGCATGCTCACCCATACTCGCCCTGCTCACCCTTTACTCCACGCCCACATCCTCTGCAGTCCAGCTTTTCTGGGCAGTCCTGAATGAGCAATCACTCCTCTTCTTTCCAGTTGCTTCTGTCAGGATCTTCCTGAAGGCTGCCTACCACCTGGGAAGAGAACTTTTACGGGACAATCCTTGGTTCTTGCTTCCTTTGTGCTAAGGCTCCAGAGCCAAAACATGGCCTGGCCTTGGGAGGCCATGGATGCTAAAGACGTTTTTATGCCCTGGTAAAAGGGAAATCTAGCTGGGGTAAACTGAGACTGATGCTGTGGCTCTGAAGTGCATTCTTTGGTCTAAGAGCAAGTCATGGTGTTCTTTTGTGTTTTGTTGTGTTGGTGGTGGGTTTTGTTGGTTTTTTGGGGGGGTTATTTTTTATTTTTGTTTTTACATTTATTTATCTCTCTCTCTCTCTCTCTCTGTGTGTGTGTGTGTCTGTGTGTGTGTGTGTGTGTGTCTGTGTGTGTGTGTGTGTGTGTGTGTTACATATGGTAACTGCTATACTACAGAACCTGTTATAGTGGAGATTAGAAGACAACTTGTAGGAGTCAGTTCTCTCTGCCCAGGTGGCGTCCAGGGGTTGGATTCAGCTCCCCGGGCTTGATAACAAGCACTGCTACCTGCTGAGCAATCTCCCTGGTGCCCACAAAGAAATTTGATCTGGGCTGTCTGTGTGGAAAATGTCCCTATATCGTAACAACAGGTCTACCTTCCAACACGGGCCGCCTTCCGGGGCCTTCCATCCATCCACATAGCTGTCCTCACTTCACAGTTACCTGCCACCACCTTCCCCTCTCCACCCTCCCTGGCCCAATGCCCCTGGGTACCCACTTCGCTCTGGGGATGCTTTGTTAGAGTTTATTTGAGAAGGATCCTGACTATTGCTTGTCCCTGGTTGAGGTGAAATTGACCCTCTGCTATACTTCAGAGGTGGGCCTCGATGGGGTAAAGGAATCTCTGTACCCATTTACCAGAGTGACTATAGTTGGTTAGAAGTCACCATGTGACATAGTCAGACCCAGGCAAAGGCTAGGATGTACTGGCCAGGGCAGTCGCGCCCACGCTCTTTGTCTATCAGAAGACACTCTTCCCCTGAACAATGTGATATGAATATTTGAGGTCTGGAGTTACTAGAGCATTTTGCTACTAGGAGCAGAACAGCTAGGAAGAAGTGAACATTCTCCCTGTTCCCTCTACACAGTCTAGGCTGGACTGGCACTCAAGGACAATAATGGTCACAGGTTGTTGAGGTATTTTATCAGCATTACTCTGGAAGTATCCATGAGGGTGTTTCTGGATGAGATGAATATGAATCTATGGACAGGATAAAGCAGAGTGCCCTGCAGCCAGCCTGTATAAAAGGCCAGGAGTGAGGAGGGCTCCTGCCCTGTTCCTGGAGGAGCAACCATCCCGCTGGGCTCCTGCCTTCACACTTGAACTGTACACCAGCTCTTTTCAGGTCTCAGATCTGCTTTACATTAAAATGTACCTCAGAGGATGGGGGAATGAAAGTGAGTATTTGTACACGTGTGTGAAAATATCGCAGTGAAACTCACCATTTTGTAGGATGAATATATGCTAATGGTGTAAAATAAAGCAGATACGCTACAACATGGTGTGACGGGGCAGGAGCTTCCTCTTCAGTTCTCCTGGGTCTCAGCCTTCCTGAACCTTCACCTCTCCCAGCTTCCCAGCTTTCTACCGTAGATAGGATTTCTTTTGCGTCATGCAAATCATATGAACTGACTTTTTCGGAGAAATTCTCAGTATAAGTGTTCTCCCCACTCAAACGGTAGTGCTTTCCCGCCATATCTAAGGCTGTTAGCCCTACATTGTTGAGGAGACAGCAAGTGCTGTGGGATGGTCTGTAGGTCAAACATGTTGCTTATTGGTCAATAAATAAAACACTGATTGGCCAGTGGTCAGGCAGGAAGAAGTATAGGCGGGACAAGGAGGAGAGAATTCTGGGAAATGGAAGGCTGAGGAGACACTGCCAGCCGCCACCATGACAAGCAGCATGTGAAGATGCCGGTAAGCCACAAGCCATGTGGCAAGGTATAGATTTATAGAAATGGATTAATTTAAGATATAAGAACAGTTAGCAAGAAGCCTGCCATGGCCATACAGTTTGTAAGCAATATAAGTCTCTGTGTTTACTTGGTTGGGTCTGAGCGGCTGTGGGACTGGCAGGTGACAGAGATTTGTCCTGACTGTGGGCCCGGTAGGAAAACTCTAGCTACAGCAATGGCCTCCCGAGTCAGTTGCTATGCAAGGCAATGCTAACCTGCTTCTTGGCTTCTAAACTTCTAGACTTGTAACTAGGCTCAAGTCCCTGCAGAGGGGTAAGGATGCAGTACAAGCTGAAACTGTGAGCTGTATAGAACTCTAAAACTGCTGCTGAGGAGGCCAACTCCATTACTAAATGCTCCAAATACACCCAGCGAATCAAGGACCAGTCACTAGGACAAGGATTTACGTGGTAAGCCAGCAAAGCTGTGAAAGTGGAACACCAGTATCCTAAAAGATCATCGTAACTCACCACAGGCTTTAAGATCCTTTTGTGCAGTCTTCATCTTTAGGTGGAGGTGGTTGATAAAATCTAATTGCTGACAACCTGTTGATTTGTATCACTCATGGAGGGGTCCGGGTGAGTTGGGGGAGTCCAGGTAAATCAGCCCCTGATGAGAGCCTTGTTCTCAGAAATAGAGAGTTTTTTCCTAGGAAGGAGGGAATAGAGCATGGAGGCTGAGGCCAGATGTCTGCCTGTCTTCTGATCCCATTGACATTTAAATCAGTATTCCGAGCAAGGCACTTTCCCCTATAGAATGTAGGTGGAATTCATTCAATCAGTGGAACACATTAGGGACAATAGAAAAAGCTGGTGTCCTCCCAGAAGGACTTCTGTAAATTGTCTTTGGACTTGAGCTGAGACATCTCTGGGGCTCCAGCCAGCTAGACTCTTCTACAGTTTGTGTGAACTTGTTTGTTAAAAATCTCTCCCTGCTCCCTCTTTCTTCCAATATATACAGTCTATTGGTTCTGGAGAACCCTAATATAGCATGTGATCAGACTTTGTGTTTATTTTTTTAATGTAATCTTCAAGATAACCTTACTTAGGTTACAGGTTACCTAATAAAAAGACAATGTTGAAGTTTATTCTTCTTCTTTGGGATAATGACTGTAAGGCCAGATAGGAAATGTTGTTAGTTAGGTATGTCAAGTAAGTAAAACTTACCCTAATAAGAACAATCAATGGAGCTGAGGCTGGGCATGCTGCTCAGCTGGGTGAGTGGAGACATTCCTGGACTTCTGCTGCAGCACTGCAGATACAGTGGTGCACATCTGTAATCTCAGCATCTGGAGTGTGGAGTCAGGAGGGTCAGAAGTTCAAGACCATCGTGGCTATATAAAGAGTCAAGGCCAGCCTTAGATACAAGAGATCCTGTCTCAATACGTCTACAGAGCAGTCCCGAAACTACGGCTCAGGGGACACTGGGGAAGAGGAGACAGAAAGATTGTAAGGGCCAGAGGTTGAGGGAGTTTGCTGTGAGACTGCGTCTCTTAGTAATATCAAAAGCTACACGCATAAAGTCTCAGCACCATGACTGCCCAAATGTGAGCTGAACAAGGACAACACCAATGGGCATGCCAAAGTAGACAGGCAAAAGCCCACAAGGCTCAACCCTACGCAAAGTACTATAAGCAACTGAGGAAAACTGGGAGTTCCTGCTGTAACCCTCCCTGGGGAAGAACACACCAACTGGTTGTCCAGTGCCAAATGGTCAGCCCTCAAGGCATGCACACAAGTAACCTCAGGTGGACTGAACAGGGTTTATTTAGGAATATGCATGCATATACATATGTGCATGCAGTAACAGTGAATAAAGAGGCCATGGATTTGAATAAGAGTGGGGAGTGGTATACAGGAGGACTTGGAGGGAGGAAAGGGAAGGAAGACATGTAATTATATTATAATCTCAACAATAAAATAAAAAGTACATAATGTATACTTTTATTTATATATGAACTAAAGAACTTGGAAAATGACTACAGCTAGTTTCATGTAATATCAATATTTGTGTGACTCAGGAGTTCTAAGCCAGGCTTAGCATAGACTGTTTTATATATATATGTAATTTATTTTGCTTCACTCTGAATGAGATTCTTATCCCTTGAAACCAAAATAGCCCAAAGTAATATACCTACCTCTCCTAAGGATAGAAGAGCACACACTGAGATCAAACAGTTAATTAAAATAAAGATCCAATGAATAAGAATGAATAAGAATTACATAATAAAGATGGAGGAAGAATGGCCTTACCAGAAACCCTAGGCTAAGGATAATTGCTGTAATTGGGAACAAAAGTTATCTCTGACTTTCTTAGCTGCCAAGACAAAAAGAAATCAAAATGAATAACCTTATTCCTGTTAAATAAAAAATATATCATTTCATCAAGAAAAAAAAAAGATGCTGGGCAGTGGTGGCCCACGCTTTTAATCCCAGCACTTGGAGGCAGAGGCAGGAGGATCTCGGTGAGTTCCAGGCCAGCCTGGTCTACAGAGTTAGTTCTAGGACAGGCAGGGCTGTTACACAGAGAAACACTGTCTCAAAAACTGAGAGAGAGAGAGAGAGAGAGAGAGAGAGAGAGAGAGAGAGAGAGAGAATGTTTCTTGAACTAAAAACTGAGAATAAAGTAAGTTGTTAGGGACTTTTACATAAGGATCACTGAGAGAAAGAGCTTAAAGATATTTATTGAACTTTGTCAGTGATTTATTGTGATCAAAATTATATGAATTTATAATTTATATAGGTTTATTGTGATCAAATTGTATGAATCCCTGGCCATCTGCCCATGGGATGAACTCTGGCAATGTTCATCTCTAGCTCAGATATAAGGTATAAGAGAGTACTTCTTGATGAAAGAAACTTCGTCTTTGTAATATCACAGAGTTCAGTGACGTCAGGCCAACAGTGCAGTCATCTCCTGTACTACTTGAAAACTTGTGAGTCCTTGTCATTCTGAAGAGACAGAGGAGAATGAGTCACTAGAGCCATGCATACGCAGCAAATCCCAATGCATATCAGGTTCATCTGTCTGATAGGGTGACTAGGCTAGCAGAACAGCCTAGAGACGAGTCTTATGATATCTTTAGGGACAAAATACAGACATGTTTGGGCTATCAAATGAGCTAGTTCACTATAGGACCCAGACATTAGAAGTAAATGACTTCTGATGTTCAGCTCTACAGATATGTCAGATACAGTCTGAGCTCCACACAAGTAAGGTTGTCATGGTAACAGTTAAGCTGCTGGTCTGTCCACCAGTGCCCTTTCCATTTGATAAGATTAACAGTATCGTGTTTTGCTCTAACTAGGATGGAATGCAAGTGGTAACTCTTTGCTCATCACTAAGGTATTTGTTTGGAGTACAGACTGGGTCTAAGGTTGGGGTTGAATGTCTGAAGGCCTCTGGAAGGTTGGTGTGGAGAATCTGTGAGAAGCTGGGAAGCAATCTTATCCCCTGAGAAGTTCCCGTGTTGAGAGCCCAGGAAAGTGTCTGTGGTGGAATGAGCCACAGCTGCCCTTATCAGTCATGGATCAGGGGCTGAGAAGGGAGGCTTGCTGGAGTACACCACAGCTTGGACTTGGTTCTTTACCTGTTTAGCCTTCAGGAATTAGTGTCTGTGTTCCAAGGACAAGTGAAAACTGAGAAAGTCATTTCTTCACACGGCTTTCCGCCTCCGATGACAAGTCAGTGAGCTTAGGTCTCTCCTATCAGACAGCCCTAGTCCTAGCTCATTATTACTGTCTGTCTTTACCACCACTGCCTAGTCCAAACTAAGAGACCGTCTCTTACCTGATAGATGTGGAAGGCTTCTCTGCCTGGTGTCCAGGTGCCTGGGCAGAGCAATAATTTTGTAGGAGTAAGTCAAACCGTGTGATTCCCCCTTCTAAACTCCATCTTGGGAGCTAGGGACGTAGCTCAGTTGGTATAGCACTTGCCTAGCATTCACGAAGCCTTAGGTTCTATCCCCAGCAATGCATAAATGTGGGTTCGTGGCACACAACCATAATTTCAGTAACTGAGAGTAGAGGCAGGAGGATCAGAAGTTCAAGGCTGTCCTTGTCTATATAGTGAGTTCAAGGCTAGCCTGAGCTACATAGACTGCTTCAACAATAAGTAAGTAACTAGGCAGGCAGGCAGGCAGGCAGGCAGCAGTCTGCATCAGCTTTCGGAGAGTAGCTGAATCTCCACTCTGCCCTGCAAAGCCTCACATGAGCTAACTCTGTTCAGGAGTTTAGTATCCTCACTGGTCACTCAATCTGAGAGCCACTGGAATTCAAGGTGTCTGACTGCTAAGTTCTCCTCATCTTCAGCCTCTTCCTTCTTTCTGCTTTTGCTCTGCACTGGCTTGAGTGTCTGAGCCTCTTCTTCCTCCTTACTCTGGTAAGTTTTAGCTTATGCATCATTTCTATAGAGTTTCCTATCTGAGCAATCTCCTGCCCGCTCCTGTTTTGGCTCGATCTCTTCCTGTGTAGTTCTTTTCTCAATGTAGAGTTATACATTTACCTATGTATTATTTCTCTAAGACCATAAGACTTAGTGGTAGGGACCCAGCCCCAATCCACAATCTGCATTATGATGGGTACTCAGTGAATTAATGGCCAATGACCATAAGATATTGGAAGCCAAGGGCTCTTTCATTGGTCATCAGTATAACTAAATATGACATTGCAAAAGTAGTCTGTCAAGATGGCATGGCTTTATGGAGAAATGTAGGGGAGATCTCTGACTGGGCTCCCAAATTATCTTCTCAGGTGTTAGCAAACTGAAAAAGTTACTCACAAACCCACAGGAAACTTCTAGAAAGAACTGGAAAAATTTGGTAGTACCTCTGAAGTCCTATAATAATGGTGGTTACTGAAACAGAGAAAGAGTATTTCTTGGTGTTAATGTGTTTAAATTAGACACCCTGGCTAATAAGGTTGGAGACACAGGAATGATATAGGAAATATTAGAGCCTATGCTTCCAAGAACTAAGACAAATGTTATAGTGACTCTATGAAAGATGGAGGGCCCGCAAGACAGATGTATAAGAGCACTTGTAGCTCAAGCTTGATCCTTCTTATGACTGTCCTCTGAACTCCACATGTACACTGTGGGACACGTGCACCCCAACACACTCACACGCCCCAAACATGCAGGTGCGCACAACATACACACAGTAAGAAATAAAACACTTTCCTTGGAAGATGAGAAACAGTTTTAACTATTGCGCCCCACCCTTCGCAATCGAGAGACAGCCCAGTTGTCTCTGCAATTGAGTTTGTTGTTTTCAGGTCAAATCTCAGAATCTTTCCTTGATCCAAACTGTTTCTATTAGAGCCCAGCTGCTCAAACTAAATCTCTTCCTTGGTTTATTTCTCTGTGAAGGGACTAACTGTGTCCCCCTCCCCCACACCAAATCTCAGCCTCTCATGTAATGGGATTTGGAGACAGGGCATGTCGGTGATTAAGAACTTCAGAAAGGGATTGATACCCTTCCATTTGTACTTGATCTCCCTTCCTTTCCCTTCCCTTCTTCTCTTTGGCTGTCCTTCATGGACACATAGCCAGAATCTAATCTCCACCCTACAAAAGATCAGTCAGTGCATTGATCTTGGATTCCCCATTCGGGGCTGTCTGAAATACATTTCTGATGTTTAAGCCACCTAGTATATGGTATTCTTTTATAGAATATCCAAGTGACTAGGACAGACCTCCTCCCCCCAAAGCATTTTGAATCCACAACAGCTAGGAAGGAATATATATGGGCATATAATTTAGTCTTCTTGACTCCATAGAAAGAGATAATGACCATAGCAGCAAATCAGATGGGAGGGTGGGCAGGAAAGTTGTCAATCTCCATGCAGATATGTTTGGACCAAGCTGCTTTCCTGAGGTGACACATTTCAGAGCAAGTCAATATGGTGGTTATAGTCAGATTCTTAAATAACTATGTCTCATGAGAACAGTTTTTACTGGTGTGTCTTTGGCTTTGTGACTTTGTTAATGACTGATGGCAACATGGAAAGCATTCTTATCATCTTGATCAATGTCAAAACACTAAGAAAGGATGTTTGTTGGTTGCCTTGATTTCTTTTTCTGTTGCTGTGATAAAATACCCTGACAAATGCAATTTATTTAGGATCACAGTTCAGGGCTAGAGTCCATCAGGGCAGGAAAGGCCCGGAGGCAGGCGCTAGTCACACTGCTTCCGCTGTTTAGGAACTGAACGAAGGCTCGTTAGCAGTCGGTTTGCTTTCTCCATTTTATATGGTTCAGGATCCCCTGCCCAGGAAATGGTCCCACCCACAGTTAAGATGGGTTTTCCCACGTCAATTAATTAACATAATCAGGATAATCACCTACAGATGTGCCCAGGAGGCCC
>CABHPH010124942.1:0-25144 GCA_902168325.1 Peromyscus nudipes
GGTTTGAGCCCTACCACTTGCCAAAAAAGAAAAAAAAAAGAAAGAAAAGAAATGGTTGTGTTTAAATGTGATCTGCGGGTAATGTGTGATTATTGCAGACAGTCAGACAGAACCTGTCCTTCTGACTGTTGAAATGGGTTGATCCCATAGACATATTGGGGAGCAGCACATGTTGAGAAAGATGAAAGAAGGGATAAGGAGAGACTTCCTTGTGACCACATACCAGAAAGCTGCAAAGCAGGAAAGGAACTCTGACCTGCCTCCATCTGTGGTAGAGCAGAGAAATGTCCTATGGACTGAGGAAGTGCCGCAGGCTTCCAGGAGCCCAGCCCTGAGTCTCGGCAGTGAGGAGCGGTACACATGTGCAGAGAGCAGTGCTTAACGGAAAGCCGTTGCGGGGAGACTTCGGCTCATCCCCAAGGAAACCTCAAGTCACCACTGTGAGTCTGAGGGAGCTCCACTCTGAATGAAGAGGAAGGGTGACCCCTCCTGTATGTAGGTAGAGGTGGTGCTTAGCACCCATTCGGAATGTGATGGGCCTTGAGTTGGGGACACTGACACTAACAACAGTGAGTTTGAATCTCATCATAGCCTCTTTATTCCCTTATCCCCACCCTGTCCCCAGCCCTGAATCAGATTTGGGTAGTGAAGCCCTAGTGTTCTTTCCCTCCCTTTTTTCTTCATCCTGGATATGGTTTCCTCTTCAGAGCCCTCTGGTTCCAGTATCAAGGCAAACTAGATACTCCTTATAAGCCAGGGAAATTTCTAGCTACTAGACCATGAGTCCCGCTGCTCAGCCTACATGGCAGGATACTAACTAGACCATGAGTCCTGTTGCTCAGGCTTCATGGTGGGGTACTAGATGATGAGTCCCATTGCTCAGCCTTCATGGTGGGGTGCTAGATTATGGGTCCCGTCGCTCAGCCTTCATGGCATGGTACTAGACCATGAGTCCCATCACTCAGCCTTCATGGCAAAGGCGCCATGAACAGAGATTTTAGACTCTCTTTAACCTCTGAGCTTGAGTGCTTCCCATGAGGACTCGGAGCATTAAATTCTACGGCCAGCCTATGCTGGTCGTATTTTCGGACTGATGCTGTAGTAGAACAGATGGGCTCTGCCTGGATCACATCCCACATCTTGATTTATGGACAGGGCTTTGCCAGATGGACTAGCATGACAGATTCAGACAAGAAATCACCTTGCTAACACCCGCTAGAGAGTTGAGTTCAGTGTCTTGCCATTTGAACTCAGAAATGCATCAGTCTGCCTGCGGTGACTGGTTTAATGGTCTGTGGAGGCGCTCAGAGGCTGTCTGCCTTCACCTTCACTGATGGTGGTTTGCTTTATTTAGCTAAGATGCAGGTGAACACATCTGACAGGTCTTGCTGCTTCTGGATACAGCTCTCAAACTGACATGGGATATAATTCTAAATGCCAGGTCTGGCTTTTGTGGCCTTAGTATTCAAGTCACAGGGTGTGGGATTCTTGGGAGACACAGTGATCAGCAGCTGGTAAGCCTTTGCAGCGGTGAAGAAAACCAGGTCGTTTTGAGCTGGTTGGACGCAAGATAAACTTTGTCACCTCGGTTTCAGAATCATGATAGGTTTCTTGTTGCCTCTAATGGAGCTACCAACTCTTCCTGTTCTGAAAATCCCCATGGGCCAGGGAGCTTCAGAAAAATGATAATCACTTTTGATTCTTTTCTTGGCTTCAAAAGCCCCAAATATTTCGTAGCCTCTGTCTTGGCAAGCCTTGCTTTAGATACAAAGGATGAAGCCCCATAAAGATAGATAAAGGGAGCCCCATTAGCAATGTGGCCCCAGGGCAGAGCTGGCTGCTGCCCTTAAGAGCATCTGGCATCCATCTGCCCTTATGTTAGCCCTGGCTGTGGACATTTGGCCATTTCACCTCTTGGGCTGGCCCATAAACCCTGGAATTGTTTGAGATTTTATAGACCTCACATAGAGCTGTGGACATTTTAAGATCCATAGGGCATCTCCCTATAGAGGAGGCTATGGAAGACTGAGTAGTAAACATTGAACAGACCCACTAGGCACATCTGTGAAATGGATGCTTTGCAAGCGTGGCTGATGGGTCTTGGGTGACTCCTGGGTACCAATGTCTTTATTTTAGTTCTTCCATCATTATATTGTGCAATCAGTTTCCTTCAGGCCAAGGAAACCACACAAGTTGAACTTGGATGGAGAGGACAGTAGAAGGAGATGGAAGGTGGTTTTGAACTTAGTCTACTCAGAATAATGGTAAGGAGACCCAAGAGAGGAAGGAAGAGTGGGTTCCTTTAAGCTGTGAGTGTCTGGAGCTGCCTACACCAGAAGGCTGGCTGCAGGAGAACTCTCTGTGCCTGGGAATGGTGAATTCATTTAAGCACAGGTTTGGTCAGACATTAGCATGGTACTTGGCAGGAGCATAAATATGCTTCTGTCCTCTCTGTGACTATCCTTCCCAGAATGAGATTAGGGGTTTTCAGCATGCTTAAGAGCAGTGGTGAGGTCTGATTCTTGTCCTGCAAATTCCTAATCAAAATTGCCTAGCACAGAGCCGAGGATATAGCATTGTTGTTAGCGTGCTTACCCTGGAAGCAGGAAGCTCTGGGTTGGATGCTCCTCACCATGCAGTCTGGGTGTGGTAGTGCATACCTGCATTTCCAGAACTCAGGAGGTAGAAGAAAGGTGATCGGAAGTTCATGGTCATCCTTGGCTACATAGAGAGCTTGAGGCCAGTCTGGGATACATGAGATTCTGTCTCAGGAAACAGAACAAGTGTGCCTAGTAGGCAAACAATGAATAAATACAAAATGGACAACCAGCCCCTCCAATTAGTAATCTCATTAAAATAAAGGGCTGTTCAGAAAAGCGAAAGAAAACGGCATTCATATTATTGTCACCCCTCCCCACCCCACCCCCAAACCCCCAACAAATCTTTCTGGACATATCTTGAGAGAAAATAGTAATTCTCTATAAACAGGATCCTACCTGATTTATTTTTCTACCTTAACATTGTGCTGTGGCTCTCTTGTCACATCAGTAAACATCGGCCTACATCCTTTTAAAATAGTATTGCATTATACAGATGAGCCATTTTTGAATCTGTCTTTGTTGATGGACATTTAGGTCATTGCCAATTCAAAGCTATTAACAATGAGATGTAGCATCCCAGCCATGTGCCTTTGAGATAGGCATCCTGCTGTGGTGATCCGGTTTTATTACCCAGCCTAGGCAGTGTGGAGATGACAAAGGCCGACAGCTTCCTCTCCTTAGCACTGCCCGCACGCTAATTGTATTCTAATTCATCTGTTATGTGCTTTTTTGTGTTTCTACCTCCCCCTCCTCCTACACAGTCCTCTCAGGCTTTGTGGTTAGGTGTGGAATACACTGTGCTCATTCAGCCCCGCCCTTTCTCATTAGTAACATGTGCATGGTGTAGATTGCTTCTGCAAGTCCTTGGCAGTCAGCAGAATTAGCCTCTGGTTCAGAACAGCTGGAGAGAAACCTACTTTGCCTGTTTCATTCCAGTTCTTTTTATAACAGTGAAGTTCCGGTGTGCATTGAGTTTACTTAACAGTGATGGTGAACATGTCTAACTGCCTACCCCCTCCCCTTTTAAAAAACAATTTACACTTTGGGCTTGGGAGTTGGCTTAGCAGTGAAGAGCACTGGCTGACATTCCAGAGGATTCAATTCCCCACACCCACATGGCAACTCACAGCCATCTGTAACCTCAGTTCTGGGGGGCCCAATGCCCGCGTCTAGCCTCATGGTCGACACATGGTGCAGACTTGTGTGCACCGTGCAAGCAGAATGCCCATACATATAAAATAAAATTCTTTTGAAAGTCACACTTAATATTTCTCAGTCCAATAAGAACATGCTGAGTACCACACCTGGAACCTCTTACAGGAAACACAGAAGCCATCAGCCACATGGTCCCTCGCCATTAGGGTTTAATCTGAGAGACTCAGAGTACAGCCAGCCAGCTCCTGACTCATGGTAGTTCAACTTTATGATGGTACGAGATTGATAAGCAGTCAGTAGAGACCAGATCTCAGGTTTTGATTTTTGAGCTTTCCTGGGTTGTTGATTGGTAGTACTGTTCTGTCGTGAGATCCCAGGCACAACCATGCAGTCATAGTTACTGCATAAATGAATACCACTCCATGGTCTGCTGTGTAGCCAAGCAGGATGCACAGGCCAGAGGGATAAAATGCATTTTTAATTCACAATGTTCTCTCTTTAGGATGGGTTGATCTGGATGTTATACCTCTATGGTATTCTCATATGTAGCTTTCTGTAGAAGTTAGGCTGCTGAGCATATGTCAACAATCTTGACATAAATGTTTATATGAGAGAAGTGGCTTTGTAAACTCCTTAGGCAGATAAAACTGAAGTGGGTTTTATGGTAAATGTGAGGAGCAGTTGAAATACCCTCCCTGGCCACAGTGGAACCATCTGCCTCTCTTTCTCTCAGTGGTGGAGGCCAGGGGTGTAAAAGATTAAAGGGTCCTGATCTCAGAGTTGAGGGAGTCAGAACCCAAGGCTGATGTATAATCAGAGCTTAGCATGGGGGTTTGTACTCTCTGCTAGACTAGTGGAGACCAGAGTTACCAGGCACGATCAGCAGCATGATGTAGCATCAGTGGCATCAGCAACCCAGAATTTTTAGAAGGGACTTTACAGATCAAATTTTTAGGGGTTTTAGAGCTTCCTGAACTCTGTTTAAAAGCTTAGGGAAAGTTTGGCTGTAAGAAAAATGCACTTACATGGACAAGCAAATTACTCATTTTTCTGTTTACATGTGTGGTTCCTGTGTGTGTGTGTGTATGCATGTTTGCATGTGTGTGGGCACATATGGAGGGTTGATATTGCTTTGCCAACTCATTCATTGAGGCAGGGTCTCCCAATCAAACCCAGAGCTCACTGATACTGCTAATCTCATTAGCTAGCTTACTCTGGGAACCCTCTCTCTGCCTTCCTAAACTGGAATTACAGGCAACCACTACACACCTGCCTGGCTTTTATGTAGGTTCTGGGGATCCAAACTCCTACCCCTAGAGCAAGTACTTCAAATGTTTGTTTATTTTTATTTTATATATATGGGTGTTTTGCTTGAGTATGTATGTCATGCACCATATGAGTACAGTGCTCACAGAGGTCAGGAGAGGGTGTTGAATCCCCTGGAATTGGATTTACAACAGATGGTTGTGAGCCACCATGTGGGTGCTAGGAAATGTAGCCCGTGTTCTTAACTACTGAGCCACCTCTCCAGGGTGAGCAAAGAATTTTTAATACCATACCTAGCGGTTTGCGGATCTCCAGTTAGGAATCCAAGATCTGACTCAGTCTCAGGTCTTTGTGAGTGGAGTCACCCAGGTTTGTAGAGGAAGGGAAGTTGAGGGACACATACTTAGTTCCTAAAGAAACCTCTTCTTTCTTTCAGCACTGGCTGGATCATTCAAAACCCATAAAGAAACAGATGAAAGGTAAGGCATAGACTCCCATCTACTCATGTTGTCTCTTTCTTTCCTTCTTCCTTCCTTCCTTCCTTCCTTCCTTCCTTCCTTCCTTCCTTCCTTCCTTCCTTCCTCCCTCTCTCTCTCTCTCCTTCCTTCCTTCCTTCCTTCCTTCCTTCCTTCCTTCCTTCCTTCCTTCCTTCCTTCCTTCCTTCCTTCCTTGAAACCTGTCAATGAACTCTTTTGTCAAGATTTTTGAGATCTTTTGATTTGTAAATAGATCCGATGTTAAATGGATGATTTTTACTCCTTTAAACTGGCCAGAGAGTAGAGCTTTAAGACTGAATGAGTGTTTTGGATAGATTTTGAACCCCCCCCTCCCATTTCACACCAGACACCCCTGCCAATGAAAACTGACTAATGTACTATTCAGAAACCTGACACCCACTTTACTCACTTCCAAGTAAGTTTCAAAGCAGATTCAGAACAGAGAGTAGGAAGCAGGAAGGCTCCAGTTCATTCCTCACAGGTGTAGTAACCATATTTTTCTAATGCTGCTTATGCTTAGATCATTTGGAAATTACATTCTCTTAAAAATACCTTAAGATATTTTTACTGTGTTTTGACACAGCAGAACACTTTGCCTCCAGCCCACTTTGTACTTTGTAAAACATGGGAGCCAGTTTGGAGTAATCCCATCAGAGGATTACAAAATGCCAGCTCTTTTACCCACCCAGACCCTCAGGGGTTTCTGCCAGAGTGAAGTTCCCAGCTAAGCCATCCTGGTCAACCTAAAAGTTTGGTTCCATTTTTCAAGCTCCAGATGGAGCAGTGAGCCTGCTGTCTGTCTTTGTGATGTGTTTCCTTTTGTCTGATGGGAGACAAACACCTTTACCTTTCTGTCTCCAAATGTTTAGTTGGACCTGCCTATGCTTTGCACTTTCGAGTCAAATACTATTCTTCAGAACCAAACAACCTTCGAGAGGAATTTACAAGGTAGGACATCACACAGGCGATTCTGTCCAGTAGATTTGCCTCAGCCAGATTTTGGGGGTAGGGGAGTCTTTTCAGTCGAAGGCTCGATTCCTTTTTAGTTCTCTGTGTTTCTAAGCAGAAGTTACTAGCACTTTCCCCAGGCTTCTCTACCCTGTTGAAAACCCACCAGTGTGCTTAATTTGATAATTCTCATAGGAATCTAATGAGATGGATTTTTCTTGGATCTTGGGAAAAAGATGGGTTCATCTATGGCATTTTGCCTTTGTCTCCATTACAAAAAAACCAAAAGGAGATTTTTGGGAGAAGGTTTTTTAGTCAAGAATAGCTTTTTTTTTTTTTTTTTTTTTTTTGGTGTTGCAAAACAATTCTGATTGTTCAATGGAAGGAACCCTTCACTTCATACCACAGATTTTGTTAGGCCCCTCTTCGAGCTCTCAGCTCCACTAGATATTTTTATGTTGTAAGTGCCTATGTTTATCCCTTGAATTTCCGAAACAATATAGAAGAAGAAAAGAATATAAATAGGGATTGGAGTTTGGAGCTTCCTTTCCGTTCGTGGAATGCTTTGTCGAGTTCTTGATATCACCAGAGTGTCCTTGTCACTGGCCTTGTGTGTGATGCAGTGTAGTAGTGACTTGTACATTGATGAATGGTCTACAACTTGGAGAGGACCACCTAAGTGACATTTGAAAAGCTATCACTGGTGCCCATGACAAGGGCCTTAGGGGCTTCTTCTGTTGGGTTTCCCTACGAGAATCAGAACTTTTGGCCACATGGACACCATGTGCAAATAACGCATGTCTGTGTCCTACATGTCAAAAGTGGAAGTTCAGTTCTAGTTAAGGACCTATGTGGAAGCGGAAACCTTCCGGAATGAGGTAGAACCTTTAGCCTCCCTGCCCACTTTGATTTCTGGGTCATCCAAAGTATATGGCCGTTCTACAGGAAAGGACTGCCCACATGGCTTCCAAGGGTCAACTCATTAAGGAACGTCAGTGTTTCTCTTTGGAGGTCCTTATGAAATGTGCTGTCCCTAGCTGTCATGAAAGCTAGTCATTTTTAAGCCAGGTGTGTGAATCAAAAACACTAGGAAGTTTTTGGACAAACGGGATTCCTGGGGACTACTCTGGAGTGTAGGATTCTGACTCCGTAGGCCTGGAGTAGAGCGTGGGAGGCTTTGGTTGGTATAGAGTGGTTCTGGTGCCCACATCTTCCTGGAAAGAAAAGACTTTTTACTTAAGACTAAGACATTTATTTTTTAGCGTGGTAAGCCCTGCTTATTTTTTTTTTTTTTTTTGCTACTTTCCTTCTTGTTTCTTATTATCCCTATAATTACCTGTAGTGTAATTCTAGGATTTTTCGTGTGTGTGTGTTTTGCATGGTTTGCATGTGTGTTTGGTTTGTTTTAAAGACAGAGTAGGCAGTTTAACTGCCCCAGGAAGAAAAGCCTCAAGTGGTTTCCAGCAGACGCTGCCGTCAGCTGCAGACTCTTTGAGAGAGTCCTGGAATCTGCTAGGTGTAGCTGGCCAGTGCCGGCTCAGTGGTTCCACCCTGCCCATTTTCTTGGATGCACTGCTTGCCTGTGTGTGAGTTCTGTATGCCTGTTGGGCTAGTTTCTCCTGCACCAAAGCCATCCTGCAATTCACATCAGACTGCTTGGTGTTGCATCCATGCTCCATCCTACAAGTATCTTGCAAACTCCCCATATACATTTTCCTGCCCAGTGAGACCTTGGTTGCTTTTCCACAGGCTCAGAAGAAGGCTCCCACCTCCTCATTTGTTGGGACTCCCTTTTGACAGTGCAGAATGCCAGGGCATGTGCAGGGGGATTTGCGATGGGAGGCTGGGAATTGGAGGCGGCTGGGAAAGGCAAGCGTTCCCCTCTGTTGACTTTTGTATATGTTTGTCAGGTACCTGTTTGTTTTACAACTCAGGCATGACATTCTTTCTGGAAAGTAAGTATGTTTTCGTTCTCTTAACCCAGCATAGAGCATAGTCTGCCTCAATAACTCACTGTTTTAACTCTTTTACGCTTTGTCCTCTTTACCAAATTCAAAAAAAGTGCACCAGGTCTTGTCATGTGAGTCAGATACTTGCACCTGCTGTCATTTTTGTCCTGGTGTAAAATGACTTCTATATGGCTTGGAGCATTTCCAAGATCATTGATTTTCTTGAATGATGTGCATTTGGGAACCACTTTCTCGCTGTCACATCACTGCCCCATTCATACTGGCTTCTTTTGTATTTGCAAGCATTGTTAACATGTATACATGTACAAGTGTTTGTGCAGTTTAAAAAGTCTCACCCATCACCATCACACTGAAGCAGTGTAAAGAGGTCCTTATCTGACTGCTAAGAAGAGTGGTAGACTCCTCCTCTCATTTCCTGTCCCATCTTAAAAGTGTTATTTAAACTCAAGGTATTGGGCTTATAGTGATCATTAACAAAACACATGATCATGTTATCACAAAACAGCGTTGTGTGGTTGGTTTTGAGGGAGCGTTAACAGAGAAAGGAGGCTGACAAACTGACTTGGCAGGTAAAGGCTCTTGCACCCAAGCCGAATGACCTGAGTTTGATCCCCAGGACCTGAAAGTTGTCCTCTGACCTCCATACACATGCTGTGGGGCATGTACAGTACCCCCTAACATCTGATCAAGTGTACACACACACACACACACACACACACACACAGTCTTATCTATCTATATGAATAAATAAATATAAATATAAAATTAGCTTTCATCATTTTCCATTAAGAGTTATTGAATATTTTCTGTTACATTAAAAAAAACCCTGAGGTTGTGTTACGACTAAGAAGCAGTACCTGATGTTACCAATAGGAATATGTTCTGATTTTGAATGTAATCTGAAGGAAGTTTAATGGGTGATTTCTGCCATTTGTGGTGGTCCACACATCTAATCACAGAGCTGGGGAGACAGAGGCAGGTGGATCTCAGTGAGTTTGAGGCCAGCCTGGTTTACCTAGTGAGTTCCAGAACAGGCCAGAGCTACATAGTAAGACCCTGTCTCAAACAACAAAACTAAGTATAAATCAGTTCTATAAATAAAAATGTAAATGTAATATATAAGTAAAATGTAATTTCCGTGTTTGCAAATTCTTAATAGAAAATGCCCTCTAAAAATTTCCGTGTCAGGTAGGCAATAGAAGGAGTAGACTGTACAGTGTATACATTGGTCTTACTCAGCCATGCAGTACAGGATTTGGTTGGCGTGTGTGCTGAGTATGTGTGTATCTTTATCTCTGTTGATTCTGTGCTCCTCATACTAAAGGCCCTGTAACTGTAGCATTTGTCTCCAGTTTGGCAAACGTTGATGACAGTACTTCATATGTGTCTAGTGTTTGCATTTTGTCTCCACTCCCACCCAACTTACCTCCTAACAAAAACAGTGCTCTGAGGCCAGTGTTGCCTCCCCTCAGCTGGAAGACCTGGGCCGAGATGCTGAAGACTCGCTTTCTCATCTGGAAAATGAGAAGTCGGGTGGGGGGCACTGGCTACACCCATCCTTAGAGTTTACAGACTACACATTGACTCAACGTGTAATACATGAGAAGACCTGAAGAACTATGAAGTTCTGTGCCAATGTCCATCATTACTATTTTCCCAACTCATTTTGGAATTTGAAATATGAGTGAAATCACTGTATTTGCAAGAGTACTTTCCTGTGGTTCTGCCTCAGTTGGACCTGTTAGAATGCTGAACACATCTAGTGGTCCTGGAAGTAGTCTATACAATGTTGGTGTGTTTATTTTTACTATGCTGACTGTTTCAAGGAAGATTGAAGGCAGCTTGTAAAGTCTAATGGACTGTATCAAGAGAAAATAAGTTTAGGATAACTAAACATTCCAAGTTCTTTTCAAATTCAGTGGAAGTGTCTGCATGGTTGGTAGAACGTATACATGGAAAGTTTCGTCATATGTGGAGAACAGTCCTGGGAAATCTATAGTGTATGTTAGTTTGTGTTCTTTAACATAGACACCAAAAATATAAACCACTAGCATCAGAAGCCTTATGTAGACACGATTGCCTTTTAAACGATGTTTTTTTTCTGATGTTTGTCACATGGTTCCAAATGTAGAGCTTCTATTAGTGTTAATTAATTTCTTTCTTTCTTTTTTTTTCTTTCTTTTCCCAAGACTGAAGTGCCCCTATGAAACGGCTGTGGAGCTAGCTGCTCTCTGTCTGCAAGGTACATTCCTCTTTAAAATTTTAAAATTACTGCTTTCGTTTCAGTAAGAGAGACTCCCTGTATACCAGGCCCGGTGTCCTGCTTTCTCCCAGGATGTAAAGTAATATGATGTGGCCTCAGTCCCCAGGAGCTTGTGGTCTGGTGGGGAAAATGCACAGAGCATATGGCCATTTTCTAGCAACAGAGATAGAGAGGAGGCTTGGGAGAGGGGGCATTGGAGGACCGTGGCAAGGAAGGTGACTGGAAGAACCAAGGATTCTGAAAGTGTAAGGAGGAGGGGAGATGCAGCTCTTGCTTGGTATGCACACAGCCCTGGGTTCGATCCCTAGTACTTCAAGTGTGGGGTGGGGGTTTGTGTAATGAGGGGCTGATACAGACATAAGTCGGTTGAGTTGTGAGCACCACATAAAACCAGATGCGATAGTGCATACCAATAATCCCAGCACGTAAGAGGTGGTGGTAGGAAAATCAGAAGTTCAAGGTCATCCTTAACTAGATACAAGTTTGAGGCCAGCCAGGGCTACATGAGGCCCTGTCTCAGAAAAAAAACAACAACAAAAACCAAAAAGCAAACAAACAGTAAAGTCACAGAGATAGTAATCACAGTGTGAAGTTCAAGAAATTGGATTGCTTTTGGCCCCACTTAAAGATATCAACTTGGTGGGGTCAGCAGCAGTTCTTTGCATGTTCTTAAGGAGGCAGGCCTGGGTGGTGGGTATTTGGGAAAGAAGGGATTGGAGTGGGGCTGATCATGGGCAGGCGAAGAGTGAGGGCTGTTACTGTAACAGAGATAGTAAGGAACTGAGCAGGGCAGGTGGGTGTGCACACAGTGAGTGCAGCCGTGGTGGTGCCGGAGCAGGATTCCCTGATGAGCCCTAATGTGAGAAGGGAGTTGGGCATGACTCAGGCTGCTGCTGGGGGTAGGTGGTGGCATCAATGAGTGAGCAGAGGAAAAGGAGGTTCCCGGGGAGTAAGTGCCCGGTGTGGACCTCGGCCAAGAGGTGCTGAAGTCACCAGCTTGCACGTGGGAACTGGGTGGCAGGAGTCCTGCCTGTAGGACCATCCGTCCGCATTGACTGTTCATCTGTGGGAGGTGCTGGTGGATCTTCATTTTAAATGCATGAGAAACACTTGCTTAATTCTCCGGCACTAATTAAGAGAATGGGGTTTCATTAGCATGTGCTTAGCAGAGTGCATTCGCTGGGTTATGATCTGTGACATACCCACTCATAGTATTTGTGAACACCCTAAGATTTTGCTTTGACAATTTTTTTATATTTATTTATTTATTTGTGTGTGTGTGTGTGTGTGTGTGTGTGTGTGTGTGTGTGTGTGTGTGACACAGTGTTAAGTGTGGTAGGTTGTTGGACAGCTTTGGAGAGTGGTTCTAAGCTCAGGGTATCAGGCTTAGTAGCAAATGTCTAGATCTGCTGAGCCATCTCACCAGCTTATATTTTACTAATTTAAGAAAAGCTGATCTGAGGAGTGTCACAAGGTCGATCACATGATTACAGACTCGGGGTAGAATATCACAGCAGTCAGGCAGGTCAAAGAAAGCACATGACGTCCCATCTGCCACCCATCAGCACCTACATCCTCTGTTAATGAGTTTAGATTGATTTTTTTTTTTTTTTTTTGGTTTTTCGAGACAGGGATTCTATGTGTAGCCCAGGTTGTCCTGGAACTCACTTTGTAGACCAGGCTGGCCTCAGACTCACAGAGATCGACCTGCCTCTGCCTCCTAAATGCTGGGATTAAAGGCATGTGCCACCACCGCCTGGTTTAGATTTTTTTTTTTTAAAGAAATGTAGTTCAGATTATCAGAAATTTTTGTGTGTAGTTTCCTAGTATTTTTGTTACATTTTAATTTAGTGTGTATGCGTGCGCACACAAATTCAAGTGCGCATGCTGTCGAAGAGATCAGAGAACAACTTGCAGAAGTTGGCTCTCTTCTTCCACCGTGTGGGTCATGGGGCTCGAACTCAGGTCATCAGTTATCTGCTAAGGCACCCCACCGGCCCTACTTGCTGTTTTCAGTCATCGTATGCTGTCACATTGATACCTGTAAAGATGTTTTGTTGATAGTGGGTGTAGTCCTGTTCCTGGATACTTCCGGTCCTTCGTCACCTCCTCACAGATGCTCAGTTAGTGCAGAAGGAGGAGAGGAGTGAGCTTGGAGCTGACTGTGACATACAGGGCTGCATGCTTCCTCTGCCAGGGTAGTCTGATGCTGCAGGTCTCCTGGTGAGTGCCATGGTGTAGGCAGAATTAGAGACGAGGCAGAGACACCTGGCTCCTTGTGTTGGCCAGATGCAGATTTTACCAGCATAGACAGTAGCCTTCATCTGCACTGGTTCCTGAGCTTTTCAAGAGGCCTAGTCAGGCTTGGCAGCCCCGAAGGATCTGTCAGGGTAGTGTTAATGAAAGGAAAGCACCCAAGCACCCGTGTCAGGCCTGGGGCCATTAATCACTGCAGAAGCTTCCTCCTGAGGCTATTGGCATAGTGTTTCAAGCCTGTCCTGTTGTCCTGAGTGATTAGAGGAGGAGGCATGCCTCTGCCCTCGCTGGTCCCGCTGTAGAGAGACTGTGACAGCAGCCTGGAGAAGAGTACAACCCCCCATAGCTGTAGGAAGGTTTAAGGCGCAATCCTTATGTCAGGTACAGATAAATACTGGGAAGACTGAGGGGCACACAGGCAAAGCCTCATCACATTGTCATTCCATTCCCGTGGTCTCACCTGCTTTCCTCTGAAGCCCAGCCTGGAGCCCTGCACTGTGATAACTAGCTTTGCTGTCAGTGTGAATAAAGTGAAGGGCAGAATTTCCTCTGGTGGTTGAGCCTTTAAGGCGTATCTTACTGTTGCTCTTGAATTAATAGTGCCCCCCAAGTTGAGCGACTGTGGCCTTCCACGGAGGATGTGCTCTTTGGGGAATACATTTGTGGTACATTTGAAAATCAATCCAAATGAAAGGGTAAAAGGGATTCGAGATCATCTGTGGCATGGTATGTTCCAGTTTGGTCCATGTAATAACTCCCCTGTCTCAGGTAGAGATCACCGACCTGGCGCAGCTCAGTGATTTGCCCAAGGACCCACAGGTAGCTACGGCAGGGTTGGAGCTTAGTCAGTTTTACAGCTGAGTCATTTCCCTTACCTTCCACAGTCTCCATGGAGCCAGAGCCTGGCTGCAGAATTGGGAGATTCTTGGAGTGCCAAGTTCTTTCAGCATGTTCTTGGAAGACACTGGTGTCCCAGGTGCTGCTCAGGCCTGCTTCAGGCCAGCAAAGGCTGGAAGGGACACTGGCCTCTTCCTCACTGGTGTCTTTGGTATTCTTAATCTTGACAGTTTAGGACACCACTAAACACAGGGTCCTATTGAGTCATATTTGCCTGTGGGTACATGAAACACCGTAGGAATCTCTTTTCAAACTGGACAAAGCTTAGCACTTGCCAGGCGCTCACTCTACAGTGACCTCTAGGACTGAGGTCAGTGGTGGTCTCTGGCTTGAGGAACCCTATCCCACTCCCTTTCTGGCTATACATTGTTTCTAGAACAGAATTTCATGTGTGTGCCCCTGCCCAGGGTCAAAGGCTGCTGCATGCCCTGACCCAGACCTTCTACATCTTGGTCTAAGGGATGTGAAGGATGGCATTCAAGTGGAAAGGTATTTGCCAGGTCACTTCTCTCTGTCAGACATTGTCTTGTAAAGGCAGAGCCTCCTTGAATTTGGTTTTATTGCTTCCTCTGCATGAACAAGAACTGTTTTGTTTAGCGTTTTGAGACTGGGTCTCACTTTGTCTTGCCCAGACTTTGACCAAGAGAACCTCCTACCATAGCTTATCTCATTGACACACCACACTTGGCCACAAGGACGTGTATCCATTCTGCAAATCAAATGAAGTCCCTCTCCTGAAAGTTGGGCCATGAGATTTTGGTCCTCAGAAGCCACATGCTGGCCATGCATGGCCTAATGGGGTGGTAAGGTGGTCTTATATAGTGAGCTGCTGCTGTCCCTGCAGGTTCCTGAGCATGTGTGGCTCCATCCACTGGTAGACTCGATGTCTGAGACATCAGGTTCCGGGTTTTCTCCCATTAGCAGGCTAGCTACGTCAGCATCACATGGGAATTTGTTAGAATCCAAATCGGATGGAGTAGGAGTGTAGCCCAGTGGGTAGAGTGCTTGCCTAGCATGTCTGAAGTCCTGAGTTTCAACCCCAGCCCCCACCCCCCCCCACACACATATACAATCAGCCATAGTGGTGCACTCGAGGTGAAGGTAGGAGGGTCAGAAGTTGAAGGTCACCCACAGTTACACTCAGTTCTGGGCCTGGCTCCACATCAAGATCAGCAAATCTGGGTGTGGGGCCCAGTGATGTTCTGTTTTCATGAGCCCACCAAATGATGCTTTTCATTCTAAGTTCAAAAACAACTGTTGGGGATCCCTGCCTTTCCAAGGATAGTGCCCCGAATCCCCAAGGGTCTTGTGAAATGGCAGGCAGTGACGACTGGGCTGTTCCTGGATGGGCATGCAAGTCTGCATGGTGATCCAGCCCCTAGGTGGCATCTCCACTTGCTAACCTGAAGCCCACACTTATTGTAACCAGGTTGTAGAGGAAACTGGGGGATTCCTTTTTATTCTGAAGTCTGGAGGGGTCAAGTGGATTTTCTCGTTCATGCTTCAGAGGGATAAGGCCACCGTGTCCTTGGGCCCTCTGTTTTGCGGCTTGGCAAGAGCGAGAACCATGCAGTGTGCATTGGGCTCTTAGCCGGGAAGGTTCCTGTTGCTATTCATCCCTCTTTTGCTCAGCTGTCTCCCTTCTCCCCTTCTCTGTTCTGCCTGACTCGCCTCAGTTGCTCCCGCAGCTGCTCACCACCCCTCCCTGCTTCTTTATCCCTCACTCAGATTCTGCATGCACCAAATTCATGATCCATCCTCTCCAGCCCTGCACACACTAAAACGCTGCTCTGACCTATGCTTAACGAGAGCCCTGTGCAGAAGATGCTCTCGGGCAGATCCTCATTGCCTGCAAACACCTATTATTGCAAGTTTCCACTTTCCGGGGGAAATGTGAGCCAGGCTTCCTTACTGGGAGAAGCAGTGAGGAGAAAGCCAGTAATGACTAAGGTGATGGTGTACTTTTCTATTGGAGCATGTTAGAATGACTCCCAGGGATGCTGAGGGAAGCTGATAACAAGAGGGTTCTACCTCAGGGGCACCCGTACTTTCTGATCAGAAAGAATGCCTGTGGATTCAGTTGCAGCAATAACCCAAAGTGCTCAGTGTCTTCTGTTTTTCCTCCCTTTTATAAACCGCACAGCGGAGCTGGGGGAGTGCGAGCTCCCGGAACACACGCCGGAGCTTGTGTCTGAGTTTCGGTTCATCCCAAATCAGACAGAAGCCATGGAATTCGATATCTTCCAGAGATGGAAAGAGTACAGGTACCTCCATGCACCTCTTTCGTGGCCTGAACTGCTTGTTTATTTGTTCTATGTGCCCGTCAGACCCTTCTGAAAAACTGTTGCATGACCTTGTGCAGCACAGCATGCCCTTTGCCTCACAGAGAGGTGCTCAGTTAATGACCAGGTTGTAGCCTCTCCCCTGAGTTTCACACCTGTTTCCCAAAGGCCCACATGTCACCTCTCTTCTGAGAAATGTGCAGAGGTCAAGCCGTGCTATTTTCTGTCACTGAAACACATAGCTTCTGTCTGATTTGATTGTTTCTTACCAGTGAAACCCCAGGTGTGGATAAAACACTGCACTTACAAGGTCCTGTTCATCCCGAGCAGTGGTTCTCAACCTTCCTAATGCTATGACCCTTATACAGTTCCTCATGTTATGTGATCCCTAACCATAAAATTATTTCGTTGCTACATCATAACTGTAATTTTGCTATTGTTATGAATTGTAATGTAAATATCTGATATGCAGGATATCTGCTATGTGACCCCCAAAGGGGTCTCGACCCACAGATTGAGAACCACTGTTCTATAGCAAACTTTTTAAAAAATATAGGTGGAGCATCCCTAACTCTCAAATTCTGAATCTAAAATGTAAAACTTTTGAACACTAACCTGGTGATACATTTGAAAAATGCACACCAGGCCTTATGGGGCAGGCTGAAGTCTGATCATAGGGACAGTTTTTAAAAACGTATGACATCAGCTCCAGGACCTTCAGTTTTATGGATCAGATGAATGTGACATAAGTGACTCACGTTCAGAGTTGGGCCTTATCCTTCAGAGCATCTCACTGTCTTCACGCTAGTGTTTGAAAATCTGGAAAAGGAAAAAAAAAGAGACCACAGGTACTTTTGGTCTCACACATTCTGGGTCAGGAGGACTTAGCCTGTCACCCTATGGTGAAATGGTAAGACCATGTGACATGCAGTATTCTTAGATGTCCAAAAGTGTGGTGTTTATGTCTTCCCTAATCTAACATACTTGTTTTTGTTTTGCCTGGACTAGTAAGGCAGTTTACCAGTGATGTGTACACACACACACACGTTTGCGCATGCAAACACACATCACAAACCACCAGTTCCTAGTTACTCTTGGACCCAACTTAGTATGACCTATTGTCCCTCAGTCCTCTGATGACTTTTAAAATAAAAGATGGTATGAATGTTGTCATCAAATGATAGGGAAGTTTGCAGATATGGAGGCAACGTGTCCCACCTACTCTCTCACACACAGCCTGCTTTCTCCCAGAGGAAGGCCAGAAGGAACAATCTTTCCCTTTGCCTTAGAGCACACTCTTGTTTTCTTTTTCTTTTTTGTTTTTTTGAGACAGGGTTTCTCTGTGTAGCCCAGGCTGGCCTGGAACTCACAGAGATCTGCCTGCCTCTGCCTCCCAAATGCTGGAATTAAAGGTGTGCCACTGGTATACACTCTTGTTTTCCTAGAAAACACCATCCTGTGGTCTTCCTGTTCAGCTGCCATGGGGTTCTTAGAGGTCGTTTCTGCCCTTACAAACTTGCGTTCTCCATTGATGTAGCTGTTGCATGACCTTCTGCAGCTCAGTGGGCTCCTCAGACCCTGCGGGTGTGTGGGGCCCAGTTTACATGTGTCTCCATTGGTTTTTTTTTTTTTTTCCTAAGGGGAAAGAGCCCTGCCCAGGCAGAACTCTCCTATCTCAACAAAGCAAAGTGGCTGGAAATGTATGGGGTGGACATGCACGTTGTCAGGGTAAGAACTCTGTGTGTTTTCGTCATTTTATCTGGCTGTTTCTGAGAAATGCATAGTGTGCCAACCAAGTAAATTGTGGTGAGGAAATTGTGTTTACATTCTTCTCTGTGACGACCTGTTAGAACCCTCTACCGACTGTCACTTCGTTTGTTTGTAGGGAAGAGATGGCTGTGAATATTCTCTTGGACTGACCCCGACAGGCATATTAATCTTTGAAGGAGCTAACAAAATAGGCTTATTCTTTTGGTAATTTTAGTTTTGTCTAATATTAAAAATGTCTTTTCCTATTTTGTGTTGAAAAGTCTATGTGATGGATGATTCTGAGGGGTATTTGCAACACCCAGATTCGCTTTAAAAAAAAAAAAATCACACCATCCCAGTGTCATTGTGGGTGTGTGGCCGATGCACTGAACCTCTAGATAATCATATTTAAATGAATGAATGATGATTTCCTTTTCTTAGCCAATCTAAACTTTCATAAGTAGAAAGGAAACTGTTGGATGTGTAGAAGACAGTTTGGCTGTAGACTGCCCTTTTTAAAACACTTTCTCTCTGACCAGGCCTAAGATTACCAAAATGGACTTTAAAAAGAGCAAACTGACCCTCGTCGTCGTGGAGGATGACGACCAGGTAGGCCGTGCTCCCCCGTGTCCTCCCTGTGGCCACTCACCCACGTCCCTGTGACACGGGCCCCCACGCGGACCTTTGCTTCCTCCCCCAGGGGCGCGAGCAGGAGCACACGTTCGTGTTCAGGCTGGACAGCGCACGCACCTGCAAGCACTTGTGGAAGTGTGCCGTGGAGCACCACGCCTTCTTCCGCCTGCGCACGCCGAGCAACAGCAAGTCCACCAGATCGGACTTCATCCGGCTGGGTTCCCGCTTCCGGTTCAGGTTGGCAGTAGCTTTAGGATGTGGGCCAGGTGTTTCAGAGAGTGACGGCTCCTCTTTCCTGTGTGTGTGAATGTAGCAGCGGATTTGGATTTGTGTCCGTCCGTCCGTCCTTGTGGGTTGTTTGCCCCACCCCCACTTTCTTGTCAAGGCCTGCCCTTTAGGTCCCGTCACAGCCTCTTTTGGCTTCCGTCACTTTACTGATCACATGGAACTGATGTGGGGTGAAATCCTTGGTGCCAGGAACGTTTTGATGTTGACATTTTTCTCAGCTTGGAACTGTTTGCCAATATTTGAGCTTAGGGCCCTGAATGTTTTGGATTCGGGGGTGAAGTGTGCTCAACATATAATAACAAAATTGCCGGGCCTGTACCTATAGTTAGAGTCATGCTGTCCGGCGCAGTGGCCACTAGCTATGTGGCAGCTACTGGAGTTGAAAACTATAGTGCGTTGGTCTCAGCCAGCCTCATCTCCATGTGCAGTGGCCACATGAGGTGGTGACTGCCTGTGAGTAGGGCAGACGCAGCACATAGAGTCATTGGAGGAGGTTCTGTTGGATTCTGCCTCACTAGAACTCCTCACGAACCACTCTTAACCCTAGAGGCAGCCTAGTTAGGCAGATCAAGTGTCCCTGTTTTACGGACTCTACTGGGCTCAAACTCTCTGCCTGCCAAATGGATTAGAAGTGTGCCCCGCACACCTGGCCTTGGTGCTTCTGTTTGTGTACATGCGTATGTGTGGTGTTGTTTGCACGTCCTTCACGTGCAGGTTTTCATAGAGATCTGAGAGTAGCTTAAGTGTCTTTCTCCACTGCTCTCCATCTCATTTTCTGAGAAAAGGGTCTCTTACTGAAATCTAGCTCACTGAGAGCTAGGCTGCTGCTGACCTCCCAAGATCTACTTATTTCCACCTTCCCAGTGCTAGGATTACAGATTGCAAAACAGCACCCTGCTGTTGAGACGGGTGCTGGGGATCTGAACTCAATCTTCATGCATGTGTCAGTACTTCACTGACATTATCTTCCCAGCCCTGGTTCTTAAATTTCTCACTCAGTACTTCACTGCCTAAACATCTTCCTAGTCCTGGTTCTTTCTTTCTTTCTTTGGTTTCTTGAGACAGGGTTTCTCTGTGTAGTTCTGGTGCCTGTCCTGGATCTCGCACTGTAGACCAGGCTGGCCTCGAACTCACAGATATCTGCCTGGTTGGAATTTAAGGCGTGAGCCACCACCACCCGGCCCAGCCCTAGTTCTTAAATTTCTCACCATTGCTAAGAGATTTGGTAATGATTAAGGATGAGAGCTGTGTGTGTGTGTGTGTGTGTGTGTGTGTGTGTGTGTGTATTTGAATCTGAAAAGAGCCTGAATAAATAGCTTATTCTCACATATTTTCACTTTTGAGTTTAAGGCTAGTGCATGCGAACTCCTTTAAAAATGAAGATACATGGCCTCTTAACCAGAGTCTGTGAATGTGTGCATGTGGGTGTCAGCCCTTGGAACGTGAATTTTCTTTCTTTTCTTTTTTAAAATCTTATTTGTTTGTGTGTATGGGTGTTTTGTCTACATGTATGTTTGTGCACCGTGAAGAGGCCAGAGAAGGTGTCAGATACCCTAAAACTAGGGTGACAGACGATTGTGAGCGGCTATGTGGGTGCTGGAAATTGAACCTGGGTCCCCTGGAAGAGCAGCCCACAGAGCCATCGCTCCAGCCTGGAATGCACATTTTAAATACACTCCTGAGTCTGAGAATCTCAGTTACATGGTAGAGAACTTCACTTGGTTTCATAACCTCTGCCCACACGTGGCATGTCCCTGAACTCTGTTGAAAATGCCAGAAGTGTTGCTCACTTCAGATTTATCTACTGTGCAAGGAAGCGGCTGTGCGTTTCTGTTTAAAGAATAGTTTTTGTTTGAGTGTATTTTTTTAAAATGCTCTAAGGAAGGGAAAAAGAAGAGCAAGTCTTTGAGGAAAAAGAATCGCATCTCCAGGCCCTGGGAGGATGGACATGTCAGTGTGGCAGAGGTTTGCAGAACCGCCGCAGTCTGCCCATACCCATGTGGATTTGGAGTTGGGTGGAGAGGGCAGTAGAGGAGATTGCCAAAATAAGTAGGCTTCTCCCTCCTGGGGAGATGCTCCAGGGATTGGCTCAGACCTAGTGACCTTTGTTCCTCAAGGAGAAATGAAGAAGGAAGGGAAGTTTGGAGGTGAGGCTGCCCCGGGAGGCATCTGGAGCAGGTAGCATTTGGATCCTTCCGTCTGAAAAACCAGCCAAAAGCCACTGGACTGGAGCGGTGATGGGTGGATCACCAAAACACAGCTCCCCTCCTGCAGCTGCAGATGGCTTCACAGTGGTCGGGTCTGGAAAGCCAAAGAAGTTGGAGACACTTCCTTTGGCGCCTTGCAAGGGAAGCCAGGGTTTAGTTTAGGGGCCTGCTACAACAGCCTCGGAGGCGATGTGAAATGCTGAGTGTCTCTATGGTGTTCCTTGAGAGGTTATTCCGTGTCTAATCAATAATCTTCATCGAGGGATCCAAGTACTCGGACCTATTTGGTTTGAGCAACCAAGTGGTTGGTACTTAAATTGTAGGTTTTACCCTTTGGTAGAAAGAGATTTTTGCCCCTGTGCCTGGCTTGGCAAAGGAGACTGTATTTCCAAATAGAAGCTTTAAACTTAGCATGTCTTTACCAGGTGAGTTCATGCTAAGTTGAAATGCGTGCTGGAGCTCTTGGAAAAAAAAATGAAAATATTCACTTGCACTAGCTGTGGAATGCTGAGAGCTGGTATTGGCGCTAACGTGCCAATCAAATATTTCCTTCCCAGCGGGCGGACAGAATACCAGGCGACACACGGTTCCAGATTGCGAAGAACCAGCACCTTTGAGAGGAAGCCTAGCAAGCGTTACCCGTCCCGGCGACATTCCACATTCAAAGGTTATACGGTGTTCCTTCCTTGCGGTAGCACTTGGTGGGTCGGATTGGCTAGGGGAGGAGTTACTGCCGGTACCCTCTGGTGTTGGAAAGCTGTTGGAAAAGAATGTCCTGAGTCTTGGTGGACCTCGCCCTCCAGCTATATAATCTTTCTCCCACCCGGTGTGCTCCTCTGCCTCTCCTTGTCTGTCTTCCTTCTACTGTGCCTCTCTACCTCTTTTAGGCTTGGATCCTCAACAGTCTCACCCTTGTCCATAGAAGGTACTGCGTCCGTTGTCTCCACTACCTTGCCATTCCTGGTGGGGACATTGGGCGCATGCTCATCAGAATTGTGGCCACAGAAGAATGGATGCAGAACCTGCAGAGACATAGTTCAGGTCCCCCATCCCTGAATATAGCGGCACCCCGCGGCGCTGCTCCCCTGCTCAGAGTTCCCTGACCCTCGTGTCTATTACGGCTCCCACCTGTGTGAGGCCTGAGACCAGGATGTGTCAGGCAGTACATGAGCACTCAAATCTGCTTAAGCTTGAAGCCCTGTGTGGCTCACTTCTCGACATGGATTGCTCCTCCTTCGGGCACACTCCAGTTAACACTGAATTGTTTGTCCTTTTTCACAGCAGGGCCACTGCACCCAGCCTCTGCTACCCTCCTAAACTTGTCATTCTGTACATTTTTCTTGCATAGCCTGGGATTTAATGGGCCTCTGTGGAAACCTGCTTATATACCTGTGCCTTCTAGAATCTTCATCCTTTGTCTCCCTCTACCCTGTTTTCCTTATATTGTCAGTACCACAGTAGGATGACAGACAACAGGTCTTAAGTCATTCTCAGCTGCTTTCGTGGAGAAAAAAAAAAGCCAAGAGCCCCCAAAATATGGCCTTAACTTTAAGAGAGACCAGGGAGCCAGGCTGTGGTGGCGCACACCTTTAACCCCGACACTTGGGAGGCAGAAGCAGTCAGATCTTTGTGAGTTGGAGGCCAGTTGGTCTACAGAGTGAGTTCTGGAACAGCCAGGGGTACACAGAGGAACCCTGTCTTGAAAAAAATCAAACCAAACTAACAAACAAAAATCACAAACAAGGGAGGTGAGTGGAGGGAAGGAAAGGAGACAGGGAGGGGAGGCTGCAGACGGGATGTAAAATAAACGAAAATTTTTAATTAATAAAAAAGAAAAGAAAAAAATACAAGCAAAAAGAAAGGCCGGTGACCGGGGACACGTTCAAAGAGAAGGTGATACCTGATGAAGGGTGACTGCAGGAAGCATCGGGCAGGTCTAAGGGAGCAGCAGGGGGTGAGAACTCAAACAGGATCATTGTCTCTGTTAGCAGAACCACACTTGGGTGATCAGAAGTTCAATGTGATCCTCAGCTACATAGCTTTTGAGGCTGGCCAGAGCAATATAAAACTCTGCCCCCCTCAAAAGAAGAAAAGTGTGTAGGGCAAGTTAGGGATCTAGCTCAGTGGTAGCAAGGCTATGGGTTCAATTGCCAGCATCACACAAAAAGCAAAGAAGTGTAGTTGAATAAATGTCTTTTTTGTGCAGGCTCTGCCTCTGCCCCATCCAAAGTGCCTGCTCCAAGTCCTTCCCTAGATGTTGCCGGTATTTCACCCTTCATCATGTTATATTGCTTTTCCGTCTCTACCCAGGACCCCCAGCTCCTCGGGTGCAAGGACCACCCTGTGGTTGCCTCCTGGTGCTTTGTGGGCATACCGGCACACCCAGCCCTGGGAGCCTGCTTCTAGAGTTGCCTAGAGAACTAGGGAGGAACAGCGTGTATTAGCGGGAGGGCTCAAGTCCTCAGGAAAGACTAGCCAGAGTTCAGGGCTGCCTGGTTTGAGATGAGGGCTGTGCTCTGATAGAGTGGTCTCTGCCCAGTCATTCTCTCGATGTTATTGTGTAGTGAATGTTTTCAAGTTCTGCATAACCTCCTATCCTTTCTTTACAGCAAGCAACCCCGTGATTGCTGCTCAGCTCTGGTAAGTACCCCCAGACTCCCCAGCACACCTCTCCCCTCTAATCACCACGTGTGTTAGCAGTGTTGACTTTCTCCTTAATACAATTAAATCCAAGTGACTCACCTGATAACTTTTTTTTTCTTCCTTTTTCTGCTGCCTGGCTACCCCATCCTCCCAGCTTTCAAAAAGCATACAACAGAATGTTCCGAGGCTTTCTTGTTGCAAAACAGCTGTTTTGTTTGAGTGGCATAGTGCTTTGTTTGTTGTCACCGTGGTAAGGTGGCAGCCAGGCATGCGTGCGGCACGTGCAGTGCGATCGTGCGGCAGGCAAGGGTGGCGCCCAAAGGCCCCGCTGCTGAGCAAAGGTTCCCAGCAACAGGTGCTGCCTTGTCCAGTGACCTGCAGGTGCTAGGAGACATGAAACACCCCCGGAGGGCTGGAGAGCTGGCTCCGTGGGTAAAGGCGCTTGCTGTGCAAGCCGGGAGACTTGCTGTGCAAGCCGGGAGACCCGTGTAAAGGTGGAAAGAGAGAGCTGGCCCCACGGAGCTGCCCTCTGACCTGACCTCTACACGCACACCGTGGCATGCACACGCATCATGCACACAGACATACGACGACAATAAAAGCAAGCCAACAAATAAATAAGCCACCTCTAAGAGTTTCTGCAGGATAATAACTGTGTCACAAGACTGAAAACCTCCCGTATGGGACTTTGCAAGCTCTCGTCGCGGGGCAGATTGGAAATATTTTGAATTCTGGGCTGTGACAAGTCTTTCAGAACTATTCACTGCTGTTGTAGCAACACTGAAGCAGCTGTAGACAATGTGCAAACGGATGAGCATGGCTGTGATTCAATAAAACTTTATTCATAAGTACCAGTCAGCCAGCCACATTTGGCCCTTGGGTCAAATTAGCTGCCTCTTCCCTAGCGTGACCCTGCCTGTGCGTCTGGAATTCCCTGATAAGCTATGAAACATCCCCCTTGGGCAGGACAGCCTTGGGCCATATGAATACTTATACACCTGTGGGGACGTGGGCATTTGTCCTTCAAAGCTTCCCTGGTAAGGTTAGTGCCGCCCCTAGGGGAGAGCTACTGCTGTACCTATTACCTGCCTTCTCTCCCCTGTCTGGAACCAGTCCTCTTCCTCTGTAAGCGTGACGTGCTAGGAGCAGCTGCCATGTGAGAGAACAGTTGGTAGATCATTGGTTCTGAACTGCAGGCTGAGGCCTCAAGTCTGATAGGGCAAAGGTGGTGGTGGTGGCTGTTGAGATGGGTACAGACGGCCTGTGCTGTGTACTCTCATCCTGGCAGACAGGGCATGAGATCAGGGTCATCACTACCCTGGCTAGCATCCAGAGCTCCACCCGAGGCCTCAGGAGCCCTCTCCATAACAGCTTTTCCCAATGCATGCCGGGGCCTTTGGCCTTCTACCTGATATGCTTCCTTTTTTCTCATTTGCAGGCAAGGAGCTTGGACTAGGTCTGTGTTCTCCCCAGTTTTTTTTTTTTTTTTT
>CABHPH010124943.1:5595-16356 GCA_902168325.1 Peromyscus nudipes
TTTCTTTCTTTCTTTCTTTCTTTCTTTCTTTCTTTCTTTCTTTCTTTGTGCCTCTTCTGTGGTTTGGAGTAATCACAGTCTAATAAATGTCTGTCTCTTGGAACCACAAATGTTCTTCCCTAGAAGAGAATATCTTCACAGCAATTTCTCCCCACCTTTTGTCTTGCCAACCTTTTTCAAACTGACCTTTGCCGATGCTTTCTTGTAACACGATGGTCCTGGCAATTCTTCTCTGAACCAGCAGTAGTAAATCCTTTGTCCCAGGTAGCAGCATCATTGTAGTAACCAACACGATGAGAAGGAGCCGGCAACTCAGAGCAGTAGCCGCTGCCTCCATGGTCCCACTGCCACCGTTTGTGCCTGGGCTCTGGCCGAAGCTTCTCCCCAGCAAGCCTCCTAGGCTGGCCTCAAACTTGGGATCCTCCTGCCTCTGCCTCCTTCAGCAAATCCTACCGGCGTGCACCACCACAACCGGCCGAGTGTAGCTTGGGTCTTTTCAAGAATTCGTACCACTAACGTTGGGCGCCAGATGTAGCATGATTCCTAGAAGGTCTTATTAATAAAATCAAACCTGAGCCAGGTATTGGGGTGAACTGCTGGAAGGTCAGAGAGACAGAATAAGCCACAGCTATCTCACCTCGCTGAATCCTCAGCTGGTCTTGTTTCCTCAGACTGGATGCCCCGAGCCCTCATCCAGAATGGGTCTCAGCTGAATTGCTGCTAGAAGCCTGAAAGCTTAACCAGCCACATGCTTCTCCAGGCCAAAGGCCTCTCCAGGCCAAAGGCCTGCTCAGGCCAAATGCCTCGAGTTTCTGGTCCTCACGCCTTATATACTTTTCTGCTTTCAACCACCACTCCCTGGGATTAAAGGTGTGACTTTCTGGGATTAAAGGCGTAGGTCACCATGCTTGGGTGTATCCTTGAACACATGAATTTCTGCCTCTGGAATGCTAGGATTAAAGGCGTATGCTACCACTGCCTAACCTCTATGTTTAATATTGTGGCTGTCCTGTTCTCTGACCCCAGATAAGTTTATTAGCATACACAATATTTTGGGGAACACAATACCACCACAACACACAAGTTCTTCACTTATGGATCCTATCTCTGAAACTTTAGATTTGAATATATAGCCTGAAATAACCAAATTACATCATCCAGGAAAATATAAAGGAACCCTGGAAGGCAGAGGGAAGATGGGACCCCAATGTGAGGGATATGTGGATACACGTACAAACAATAGAGAAGGAAACAAACAATGAGGAACTTCACTGGGAGTGGGATATTTGGATAATACAGAGGAATGAAAAATAAATGGCATTAAACAGTGCTTGAAAAAGTCATTGGTAAATATAATATTAGATAAGTTTACCTACCTAAGGTACATATGTGTGTGTGCATTTAAAAACATATATGTGTGTGTGTTTGCATATGTATAAATATGTGAGTTTCACCATACAGAGTGATAATATTTCCCTACATTAGAAGCCATGGAGTATCTAACAAAAACCGTAATGCAAGAGAAGAGAATTCTTCCTTATAGTTCTTGGTCAGGTGGTCCAAAGGACCTCCAAAGTAATATGGGCTACTGCTCTTGCCCATGGTTACTTCTGAGAACTTGAAGACATGATGTAATTGTTTAAGACACCACTCACTTCAGATAGAACGCTCAAAGGAATAGACCTAGTGTTAATGTTTAATACTCCTCCAGGATGGCAATCTATGAAAGAAACAGAAGGTGCTACTCCAACTGACAAGGGAGAAAAATCAATCAGTACTACTCCCCAAAAGTAAATCATGAAAACTGCAGTGGGGACCAACACATCAATAAAGCCCCTGTTGTACAATAATGACATCTATATCTTGATGGTAATGAACAGCTATCTCATTGATCTTAACACCTTCTCAATAAAAGAGAACTTATGCCTATTACTGAAGAACAATAGCCAATGGCTGAAGAGGTCAAGGTTCCTAAAAGTTAATCTTCATTTGCCATTTTCATAAGTCAATATAGCTTCTAAACTGAATTCTGAATATTTATCCTAAACACACATTTAAGTGAAGTTCTCATCCTTCAACAAAGAAGCTTCATTATTTTATATCACGTGGAAGATACATCAGAGACCTACAACTGGTCAAAATGCATGAAACAAATGACAAATAAACGATCTAAGTTAGAAGGTGTGATGTAAACATTTCAAAGTCACCACTCTAGAGGAAAAATTTAAAAACTAATTTTCCCATATTAAACACAGCTGTGTTGATACTTTGAATATAATCTTTTACAAATTAAATTTCAGACTTATGATAAAAAGGGCCACAAGAAAATGAACATTTGTTGTTTGAGTCATTATGATTATGACATTTTGTTGCAGCATCATTGGGAATTTCACATATCTACTTTTTAATCATGAAAATACACATTCATAAATTTAAAGATTTTGTTGTCCTTGTTTCTAAATGTACTTTTCTCTTTAATCACAGGAAGCCTCAACGCTAAAATCTGAAACACTTGGTACATGGATGTTGTTTGCAGTTTATGTCCCTCATTTGCATGTGTAAGTAATTTCAGTTGATGGATTTAGAAAGAAAAATTGAAAAATAATTGATATATCCCAAAAGGAAACATTCAAAAATAATACCATTTTAAAAACGTAATTGACAGTTTTTAACAGGTTCTCATTTTCTGATGAGTTCTAAACCTCACAACATATGGTAATTGGTTTGTCTAGAGATGATTTTTAAAATATGCACTTTTGTATAAGTGTAACTTCTTGAGCTGTCTGTCGTTTTAAATAAATTCACACTTTTCGAGCATTTTTGTTTCCACCTACTGCATCTAATTATGGAGTCTTGCCCCCTTGTCTACATTTAATAGTCTGAGGAGGCTCTTCTAAGAGAATATGCTGTTCTGTATAGGCAATTGGTCCATCTAAGAGCTTTTCAAATGTCTCTTACATTATAAAATGTACATTGCTCACTAGCTATGGGAGCGCCTATATTCATGTGTACTTCTTTTGTGACCTTAATTGCAAATGACATCATCTTAATGTTCAAACTTTTACAAAGGTAGAGTTTAGATGTCTTTACTCAAAGAAAAACTTCCAGATAACTTTTCATTTTATAAGAGAACAAGAACAGATAGGTAAAAAAAGAACGTCAAATGAAAAGAAAAACATGATAAATGAAAGTTAAATAATTGATTGCTAAGTTTATATTGTCCTGTTAGGAAAGATATTTTGAAAGATATGTTTCAAATTACAGCCAAACAGAAGGCTTCCAAAGAACCGAAGATAAAATTTGGAGGAGAACTCTTCCATTTCTGGAAGCCTTGGCAGCACCTATTACAAGCACATTTTTATCTTGGTTTTAGAAAATGTAATGTTGTTTTTCAAAATTATGCTGAGAGTTGCTGAGACATTTTGCTGAGCAAATATTTTTGTTCTGTGCGTTTTTCTTAACCTAAAAATTAAAAGTCATGAAATAACAAGGTATCTTTTTAAAGTGAAAAGAATAACAAATTTTCACAGCCATTTTCAAAGTATAAGATAAAACTAATTAAAGGTGATGATTTAGGTGATTGGAGTAAATATTAAAATAATATAGTCAGAGCTTTGTGTCATCTGTGAGCTACATTGCACTTTAACTTATTTCCCATTGCTTTTAAAGTTCTATTTAAAGAGACATTCACTGATACTTTCAAAATAGAAGACTCTGATTTCAAGACTGCCATTCATTTGTCCTAACAAAAGGTTGACAGACATCAAAATTAAACTCCAAGTATCAGACACAATTAGTAATGAGCTATATATAATTACAGATACTTCTCATGTATGGATGTTAGTTCACATTTTGTAAATATTCACATTTCTTTTTCCATTTTTTTTGTTAAAATAACTACCTTCATAGTTCTTTAGAGATGTGCTCAAAATGTCCTTAAATTCTGGTTGTGCCTCTTTGTGCTACGTAGGGGTAGTTAATTATTGCATAACATAAAATCCAATAAAATGGAGAGTGAAAATTACAATTACCTGTAAATACAAATGTTTGAAAGCTGTAGCTAGTCACAATTCTGGCTTAGTAAATTAGAGGACATAGATTCTGCACTAATAACCATGAATTCACTATGACTGAGTACTTAGCTAGTTTTCCAGTACCAGGCAAGGTTTCCCTCTTGATGAGTGGGTCTTAAATCCATTAGAGAGCTGTTGGTCACTGTCACGGCATGCCTACCTCTTCACAACAGACAGAGACCACTACAGGAAACCAAAGCCAATCAAAATACAGAGGTATAGAACTCAGTCCCAAAACATCTATAAAACTTTGCTATATCCAAGGCTTAGGGAAATTTATCAGAGAGAGGGTACCAGAGCATCAGGAATTTTCCTGTGGGATTGTGTGTCTTAGTAACATCAGAAACCACACCCATAAAGTATTACTCTTAGGACTGTCAAAAGGTGAGCTGAACAAGAATGACATGCCAAACTGGACAGAGAAAAGACCACAAGGCTTGAAGCCTCTGCAAAGACCCATGGGTAACTGAGGAAAGCAAGAGTGGAAAAGATGCTGTTCCCCAGGGAAAACTACACCAATTGGATATACAGTGCCAAGTGATCAGCCCTGAAGACACACATCCAAGTAACATTGTACAGATTGAATAGGTTTTATAACATATGTGTGTTTATTCATATTCATATGTACATACAGATTGAATAGGTTTTATAATATATAAAATATAATATTTTATAATATATGTGTGTGTATTCATATTCATATGTACATATAATAAATGTTACTGGAAAAAAGAGACCATGAATCTGAGGGAGATCATAAAGGATCATATAAGGAGGTTTGGAAGAAAGAAATTTTGTAATTATATTATGATTTCAAAAAAATATTTCAAATTCTTTTGACTCACTTCTGAGGTATTCCTAGCATTCTGTAATTCTGCATTTAGTGATGTTAGAGACATTAAAAAAATTCCACTTTTTTGCAATTCAAGGTGTATCATGCCTTGGTTTACTGTTGAGAAGAAAGTGTAGTAATTTTCAGGAACAGAGCTGCTTAGAAACTGAAATGGAAAATTTTATCATATATTTTTAAGTAAAATCATAGTTTCATACTAGGATTTGCTGGGTTATGTTTATGGTACATATCTCAAAAATTGTATCATATGATGATACATAATATAATCATTTGTCAAAGTAAATAGCTTCTGTGACTGCATTACACTGAATTCGACATTTACTTCTTAGAGTGAAGGGGTTAACTTCCAACATCCCAGGTCATACCTTATGGAGCAGAAGATGCTATTACATATTAGAAACTAGAGTTGAGAAATACTTTGTATAAAAGCAAAGGTACATAAATCTCAGTTCTTGTAATTTTTGGATGGGTATGTGGAGTGTTTCTATGTGCCAATATGTATATATATATATATAGATAGTTGTATATATATGTATATACTGCTGTCAGTCTCCATCACTTTCTTCCTTATACATTGAGGCAAAGTTTGTCACTTAAGCCCAGAGTTCACGCACTGGATTAGTGTAACTAACAAACTTGGTCTAGGCATCTCCCAGTAGCACTTCTCTGTAGCTAGATTACAGCCTGGCTGCTGTATGTACCAGAATTTACCTGATGGTTGGGGATCAAAACTCTGGTTCTCATGGTTTTGGAACAAGCATTTTAGCAAATTAGATTACACCCCTGAACCACATATGATAATTTTTAAGTAATATTTAGATAAAGGATTCTTTTGTTCCATTGTTTCTGTTGTTGGTGGTCTGTTAAATATGTGGTGCTGTAGCTGTTCAGTATTTTGCTTTTTTATTTCATTTAGTGAATTTGACTTTGGCTTTGATATCACTGCATGCCACAGGTTCAGCTGAGATAGTTTTTTTTTAATTGTTTCAAGTTACCTCCAGTAGTGTTTTCATTCTGTAGATTGTTTTTCTAAGTTTTGAACAGTAACTGCTGTTCTTTCTCAACATGATTTTACTTTCACACATTGCTAGTCTACATAAGTTGGCATTTTATGATTAATTTTAGGTTTTTCTAACTTCTTCTAATAGGACACTAGTTTATTGATTTCCTCAGAACTGTTATCAAACTCATATGTTTTCCAGCAATGTCAGATCTATTATCAAGAATGTTACCCAAAGTATCCCTTTTTTTTGTATTTCTCAGAAATCTTCCCTATTTGTTGGTTTTGTATTGATAGCTACTTGTTCTAAATAGGCCTTGTATGATCAGACTATGTTTAGGCTAAAACCCTTATAATCATTAATGCTTATTGCACTTGGTTGAATATGAAATTATTAGTTTTGGAATTAATTGTATACATAGTAATTTGGTCAATGTTCTGAGCTTCTTACAAACCTATACAAAGTGTTCTCTTCAGCTTAAGTGATCTAATGAAGTTGATTCTTCAATCTAGAATGAAATTTGAGCAGAAAAATTATACGTAAAAGACCCCAAAGACAAGGATATCACCCTCCACACCTATTCAACATAGGAGCATTAATAACTAGAAAAATTATGTGAGTGAAAGAAATAAAAGGGAAACAGATAGGAAAAGAAGAGGTCATTGCATACTTATTTGCATATAATGCAATATATGCATGAAAGACTCTAAAGATTCCACTAGGAAATCTCTAAAGCTAAGAAATGCTTTTCAGAATAGTATCAAGATACAAAATCAATATATAAAAATCAGTAGTCTCCTATATACAAGCAATACACTGAAAAAGAAATCTGGGAAATAGTACCTTTTGCTATAATCCTCAAAAAAAATGTTGGGATAATTCTACCCAAAAAGTGAAAGAAATTGTAGAATAAAAACTATAAGGCAGACCTCAAGTGATTACTCAGGCATTAAGATAGCCACTTAGTTAAGTGATTACCAGTCTAAAATAACCGATTTAAAAATGGACATAGACCTAAACAAAGTTCTTAAATGATGAAACGCAAATGGCTGAGAAGCACTGAAAATGTTCAACATCCTTATCAATCACAGCTGATGAACTCTTAAAGACTTTGACAGCAAGCCTAGGGCCTGAATAAGTCCAAGTAGGACAAAATTGATCATCCAAGGAAAAGGACACAAAGTGCCACCACTAACCAAGGAGCCATTTACAGTTGATAGCTGTTGAGAGAGAGAAATTTATTTTTTCCAATAGAATGACACTCAGTATATCAACTACTTTCCAGGGCAGGCGACTGTGGTAGTTTGAAAGAATATGGCCCCCAAAAGAAGCACTATTTTGGAACAGGTGTGGCCTTGTTGGAAGAAATATGGGGAGGTGGGTTTTGAGGTCTCATATATGCTCAAGTCACACCCAGTGAGACTGACCACTTTGTGCTGCCTGTAAGATATAAAGACTCTCAGCTACAGCAACATGTCTACATGTGTGCTGCCTTGATTTCTACCATGATGATAATGGCCTAAACCTTTGAACAATAAGTGAGCCACATGAATTTTTAAAAAGAGATGCCCTGGTCAAGGTGTCTTTTCACAGCAATAAAAATTCTAAATAAGACAGAAGATGGTACAGGGACTGGGATAATTCTCTGATAGGCCTGATCATGTATTTTGTTTTAAGCACTGCTTAATGGATCATACCAGTAGGAGCATGTAAGACTATGTTGCTAATAATTATTTGAACTGTTAGGAAATGAATCAAGAGGTTTCAGAGGAAAATAATATTAGTATATTACTGAGAAATCATTCTTTTGATGTTTTGGTGAAGAAATGGGACTGCCTTTTGCCATTGTCTGGAGAGTGTGCCTGAGGATAAACTGAATAGCTTTGTATTAATTCCCTTGGCAGAAGAAATCTCAAAACAGACTAGTATAGACTCTGTTGTGTGATTACTAGAGTTCACTATAATTTGTATGCTGGGGGATGTCTTTTTGTATTCAGTGAATATATGTTGTTCCCATTGACTAATAAATAAGCTACTTTGGCTATGGCAAGGCAGCTTAGAGGCAGGCAGAAATCCAAGGAGAGAGACGGGAAGAAAAAGGGCTAGTCAAGAGAGATGCCAGCCACTGCCAAAGAAGCAGCAAGATGCCAGCACACCGTAATGCCATGGCCACATGGCAACTTATAGATTAATAGAAATGGGTTAATTTAAGCTATAGGAGCTAACTAGCAAGAGGCCTGCCATGGGTCATACAGTTTGTAAATAATATTAAGCCTGTGAGTAACTATTTTATAAGTGGCTACGGGATTGCAGGGCCGGGTAGGACCAAAGAAAACCTTCCAGCTACATTTATATAATGAATAGGAGCAAGCTGAGCAAGGAAAAATATTTGAGGAGGAAAGGAGAGCCAGAAAGTAGAATGGAGCTAAATTCTGTATTCAAGAAGATAAACAGATTTATAAATTGAATAAAGGGAGTGGTGACCTCAGGTCATGAGCCCACCCAGCTAAGCTTCCACCATGTGAAAAGGAATTAAAAAAAAATGCTTAAAGCCAGGTGTGGTAGTGCACAACTTTAATCTCAGCACTCAGAATGCAGAGGCTGGCGGATTTCTGAGTTTGAGTCCAGCCTGGTTTACAGATCCTGTTTCAGAAAAGCCAAGCTTAGGTTGTGAAGATGGAGAACAGAAATCTGGTAATGGTGCAACTGAACTAGAGGGCCATGTTCGTGCCCCAGCAAGTAGCAGAACTTGGCAGCTTTGGCCATGTGGTTCTACCTTTATAGTCAGAAATGACTAAGGAAAGACACTGAGGTTAGGCATGTGTCAGGGATGTCCCTGCATGGAGGTCTGGAAAGGCCATTGCATGCAGTTGTGAAGGTAAAGCCTGCATTGTCTTGGAGACCCCAAGATGTTTGTGAGGATAGAGTCATCGGTTACCTGCTGAGGAAAGCTGTTAACAGGATATGGAACCAGACCAAGAGAAAGAAAGGCATTTCAGTCAACAAAGTTTAAAGGAGTTGGAGATCTGAAGAGTGCTTTAACATCAGACATGGAGATGCAGAGTTTGAAGTTTGCCCTGCTGGTTTTCAGTCTTCTTTGGTCCAAAACTTCCTCACTACACTCCCTTCCTTACATTTTGGAATAGTAATGCATATCTTGTACCATTATATGTTGGAAGTATGTGATCTGCTTTTTGGTTTTGATTTTACAAGGGATTATAGTTAAGAGATTATATGAATCTCAGAAGAGACTTGGAACTTTAGCTTTTTGAATAAGTTTGACACTGTTATAGACTATGGGAACTTTTGAAGTTGGACTGAATTATTTTTACCTTATGGTATGGCTACAAGCCTTTTGGGGCCAGAGATTGGAATGTCGTGCTTTGAAAGAAAATATTCCCCAAAGGAAGTGGCACTATTAGGAGGTGTGGCTTTGTTTGAGGAAGTATGTTCCTATGGAGGCAGGCTTAGAGGTTTCACTGTGCTCAAGCCATGCCTAATGAGGCAGACGACTTCCTGTTGCCTGCAAGATGTAAGAACTCTCAGCTCCAGCAGCATGTCTGCCTGTGTGCTTTCTTACTGCCTGCCAGGATAATAATGGACCTAATCTCTGAGACTGTAAGATACCCCAGTTAAATGTTTTCCTTTAAAAGTGTTGTCTGGTTCATGGTATCTCACCACAGCTATAGAAACTAAGAGTAAGACAGCTACATACTCTGGAGTAGTTGATCAATACAAAATAGACTCCATGGGTTTTCTTTTTTTCTTTGGCATTTATTTTCATTTGTTTGTGTGTTTTCTTAATTATTTAGAGAGAAAATGAAGTTTAATGAACAAGAAGGTAAGGAGGATCTAAGATATTGTATGGGGAATAAAATAAAAACTTAACAAAAAATGACACTTCTAATCAAGAGAAAAATAGGTTAGTATAAAGCAACTTCTTTGTTCTAAAAAAAATGAAAGAAACCATGCTTAAAGTTTTAATTTAAAAAACATATAAAAAATAAAACTCCAGTTTAAGGACAAAATGTTTAGCAAAGAAAATTATACATTTCACAAGAAAAGTAATCATAAATCAGAAAATCAGAACTGAAACTTAAATTAACAACAAATTTATTTTTTAGAGTAACACTATTCAGTGAAAAAACAACCACAACCACAACACAACAAAACCTTGGTTACTCTATAGTATCATTCAGTAGATATCAGTCTCATCAAATGGTCTCACAATTACTAATGTATCTATTTTTGAATGATATCACCTAACCAAATAATTTGTCAAATTGCATATCATATTTATTTACTAGCGTTTATCATTTTTTGTATCTTAATGAAAATGTAATTATATCACTTCTTTCCCTTTCTCATTTTAGCTCTCCAATATACTTTCTCTCTAACCCCTCACTGGTCCCCCACGTTTGTATTGATGTATATGTAAAGAGAGATATAAATACAACATCCTGAGTTTATTTCTGTTGTCTGTGTATGGATGGTTTCAGGACCAATCATTTTGTATTGGATACCTAATTATGGAACCCATCCTTAGAAAAGCCTAATTCTCCATCTGTCGGTAGTCACTATTTGTAGTTTTATTGTCTAAGGGGACAACCTGTGATATTTCCCCTTCTAATTGTCATATCTTCTGATATTGTCATTGATTTTTTAAGGGTCCTCTTTGCAACTAACTGGAGGTTTATTTTATAGGTCCTCACTATATAATTTTCTTTACACAACAATCTTCTATTTGGAATATTTGAAGAAGTATTTTTCTTTTTCTTTTCTTTTTTCCTTCTTTCTTTCTTTCTTTCTTTCTTTCTTTCTTTCTTTCTTTCTT
>CABHPH010124945.1:0-10079 GCA_902168325.1 Peromyscus nudipes
ATATATATATATCTGGAGGAACAAATAACAAGGGTGTTTGATAAAGCTTCAAGAAATTAATTGTATTCCTTACCATTTACCTAAAATTATACATAACACACACATACACATACACCAAAAATGAAGTTACTCCATGGGCTGAAAATGCTCCCCATAAGAGTCATGGAATACGTAACAAAAATTCAAGTATCAGGCATGAGAAACCTCCATTTGAGAGCATTATCGGGGTAATCCAAGTGACTCACAAACCAATATAGGCTATTGCTGTTGCCCTTGGTTGCCTCTCAGAGGTTGAAGGTAAGTCCTTACTGCTGAAGACACCACACACTTAGGACACAGGACTCAGCTGATTTGAGCTAGAAATAACCTGAAAGCCTCCTTCCTCCAGGCTAGCCTTCATAGTACTAGAAAATACAATAAGCTGCCAAGGGAGGGAAGCAATCAATAGTTCTACCCAGCTGTGATGCCTAAGACTTGTAAAAAATGGTCAGCATGGAAAGATATCCCTAAAGGCACGATACTGGCACATATACCTTGGTGGTAACCAACAGGTGTCTAGTTGGACTTAAGACCTACTCATTAGTAAGGAAATCAATCTGGTACTGGAAACCTAGCCAACTACCTGAGATAGTGATGTCATAGATCTTAGAAAAGAACCAACGTTTATTAGACTAGCATAATTCCTAACTGCATTCTAAAACATATCCTAAAACAAACCGTCAGAGGTAAGCATAGTTCTTCTCTCTCATCAAAAAAAGCTTCCCTTTACACAAAATGGAGACTATTACAGAAAACTACAACTGATCATAATACAGAGATATGGGTTCAGCCTCAATAGCTACATCTCTGGCACAACTCTTACACCTAAGACTCAGGGACCATCACAGAAGAGAGGACATAAAGATTAGAAGAGTCAGAGGATCAAAAGGTCTGTTGTGAAACTGAATCTTGAAGAAATGACAGGAAAGCTACACTCCTGATGCCACAATGGTATGGCTGACTAAATAGGACTTGGACGATGACAATATCAATAGACATGCTAATGTGGAAGAGAGAAATCTCTCAGGGTCCCCCTCCTAGACACAGAACCAAAGGCAACCAATCACTGCTGAGATAGGGAGAATCGGAAATGAGCCCCAATCAGTGATCCAGTGCAAAGTGGTCATCCTTGAAATCATATACACTCATGCCACATTAAATGAACTCAGTGGGTTGTATTTATATATCTACACATGTGCATGTGTCAGTGTGTGTGTGTGTGTGTGTGTGTGTGTGTGTGTGTGTGTGTAACAACCAAAGAAAGAGGCCATAAATTTGAGAGGGACTGGAGGACATAGGCGGGATTAGAAAGAGGGGGCATGGGAGGGTTTGGAGGGAGATAACGGAAGGGGAAAAATGATGTAACTATTTATTAATTTTAAAATTAATATATAATAGAGATTTATATAAAATAATATGGAAAAGAGATTATATAAAACAGACTTTAAAGAGTTAAAAAAAACCAAGAGGTCCCACATGTGCCACATCCAACCTCTCTCCTCAACCTTCTCCAGGTTCTACCCTGGTGAGGCTCCCTTACCTCCCCATACATGCATTCTTCCTAACCCATCATGCCTAGCCTGGGTCCCACATCCAGTGTCCTGGCTTTGTCTGACTACCCTTGCCTGCTCAGTAACCAACCTCTAGGCTTCTGTCAGGACTCACAATGCCTATATCCCAACCCATAGACCACTCCCAGGCCATAGCTAAATTCTCTACCCCCATACTCCAGTCTTGAATCAGGATGTATATCCAAAATGCCACCCCAGTTTCCTCTGTCCACCAGACTTCATTTCTCTCAAGCCATTTAAAACTATGCCCTAGCCACCTGCATGTGCTCTATTCCACCCCAACCTTCTCTGTCCATATCAGAATTAGAACAAAATATGTCACATGCCCAGAATACACCACAAAAATACAAAAAAAAAGTTAAACCAGTATCATCTTTTTTTTTTTTTTTTTTTTTTTTCTTGTTTTTTTTTTTTGGTTTTTCGAGACAGGGTTTCTCTGTGTAGCTTTGTTCCTTTCCTGGAGCTCACTTGGTAGCCCAGGCTGGCCTCGAACTCACAGAGATCCACCTGCCTCTGCCTCCCGAGTGCTGGGATTAAAGGCGTGCGCCACCAACGCCCGGCTCAGTATCATCTCTTAAAAGCCTACCACTCATGTAGAAATGTTTGTCAGTGAGAGTTACCTACATGAATAGCCAATGATGACCTTGAAGTCTTGATCCTCCTTGTTCATCAAGAGTTCTGGTCAGGCAGTGGTGGTACACACCTTTAATCCCAGCACTCAGGAGGCAGAGCCAGGTGGATCTCTGAGAGTTCAAGACTAGCCTGGTCTATAGAGTGAGATCCAGGACAGGCACCAAAACTGCACAGAGAAACCCTGTCTTGAAAAACTGAAAAAAAAGAAGAAAAAAAAAGAGTTCTGAGATGACACATATGCATTAATACTACCCCTCCTGTTTGGTCATTTTGATTGGAAGATTCCAGTATTAGATTAATTTCATCTTTATACAATCATGTAATTTCTCAAAGTCTTACCACCTCAAAATAAAAGCCTCTGCACCTATACAGTACAACCTGAAAATAATTTTTACCTAGTCTATATATGATAGACTGTAATCGTTCACAGACACCATCAACTGTAAGAACCACTAGATTGTTACAAGTTTGTTTTTGTTTTGTTTTGTTTACGGTTTGGGTTTTTTTTTTTTTCTGAGACAGGGTTTCTCTGTGAAGTTTTGGTGCCTGTCCTGTATCTCGCTCTGTAGACCAGGCTGGCCTCAAACTCACAGAGATCCATCTGGCTCTGCCTCCCAAGTGCTGGGATTAAAGACATGCGCCACCACCACCACCACCACCACCACCACCACCACCCGGCTAGATTGTTACAAGTTTACTGCTCTTTCTAGCCACATATCTTGTAAGCTTTTTATTTGCTGTTGTCCTAACGCTTTTTGCCATGCTAATAATGACAGTATTTTGTGGTGATATATTGTGTACCCTAATAAACTTGCCTGAGGATCAGAGGACAGAGCCAGCCACTAGATTAGACATAGAGGTCAGTCAACGGTGGCACACACCCTTAATCCTATTACTTGGGAGGCAGAGATCCATCTGGATCTCTGTGAGTTCAAGGCCACACTGGAAACAGAGCCATGCCATAGTGGCACACACCTTTAATCCCAGTCCTGGGAAGCACACATGTCTTTAATCCCAGGAAGTAATACGGCAGGGCAGAGAAAGGTATATAAGGTGTGAGGAAACAGGAACTCACTCTCTTTAGGCTGAGGATTTCATAGAGGTAAGAACTAGTGGCTGGCTGTTCTGCTTCTCTGATCTTTCAGCTGTTACCCTGATATCTGGGTCTGGGTTTTTTATTAAAAGACCATCTAAGATTCAAACAACAGATTTAATGGGCTTAATCCATGCACCTAAATTGTTAGAGAAGCACCCACCACTCTCTAAATCCAGGTGTTTAAACAAGGACACTGTTCCAACACATAATCTCTAGAAAGAGAAAACATTAAATTCTGCTTTTCAGGATTGGATTGTTACGTAACTGGCTAATTATATGCTTTCAAAGTTGAAACAGAGAAAATTTTGAATTATTCTCTCAACATTTTCTTTAATAATATCTCTTGCAGGAGTCACTATCTCAGGCACTAAGTGTTGATATAGTTAGTATACTGGCTCCAGAAAAAAATTAGGACTTTACCTTTTTAAGATAATTTAAATATAAAAGTCAGACAGCAAACAATGCCATGTTGAGTGCACTTTAGCTGTTGAATGAACAGCTAATGAATTCCCTGTGTTAGTGCCAAAGGTCAGCCATTGCTGATTTGTTCTGTATAGTTTATATAAACTTTCCATCCCAGAGACAAGCACTGCAACCAGGCCTTGTCTCTGGGGCAGTTTTGTCAGTTCCAAATATAACTTGAAAGGTTTTTTAAAAAGTATCTACATGAACCACCAGACATGGAATTTAAAAGAACAATCATAACTTTATTACAGAATTCAAGGAATTTAAAGAAGACACAAAGAAATAGCTCAATGAAAATGAAGAGAAAGAACTTATGGAGAATAAACACCAAGTAATTCTCAAGAAAATATAAGCATAAGGCTGAAGGAACTAATGACAACAATCCAGGGCGTGAGAGTAGAACGCAATAAGGAAATAGAAAGACTGAAGAGGCCTCAAACAGAAATGAAGAAGGAACTGAAAAACTCAATAACTCAATCCTTGGGAACCCACCAGCCACACCGGCCAGGGAAGCAGCTAGAAGAGCTTCAGATCTTCACTCTCCCTCCTCTCCTCCAAATGCAATACCCCAGTCTCATCCTCAGCTCTGTAGCAGACCGCCTGTTGTGGCCACTCCTCACTCTCTGCCCCCATCCCAAGAGGACTAAGCAGATCCTGATGGAATATCCCACTTTCCTTCCTCTTGTGGATCCCCTCAGCTCCTCCACTTCTAGCCAATCTTGAACCCTAAGTGTCAGGCCCCAATACCTAGAAACACATTTTATCCTGAACCTCCACTGGCCACACCTGACAGGAAGCATTCCTTACCAGGCAACCCACAACCACCACATTCTCCTAAGTACTAGAGAGGGCAACAGAAACCAAGGAACAAAACACCCTCACACCCCTATATACAAAGACAAGACCAGATGCCAACACAGAGAATTCCAATCATCCCAAACCCAGATTCCTATACACCAGCATAAAAACAGTCAATAACAGCTAGAACAATATGTCTCCACTAGAGGCCAGCAACTATAGTAGGCCCTGAGAAATGCAATCTAGCTGAAACACAAGACAAGGACATCAAAATAGCCTTTATGAATATGTTAGAGCACCTTAAAGAGGAAATTAATAAGTACCTGAATGAAGCCTATGGAAACAGTGGAAGGAAATGAATAAAACAGATCAAACTTGAAAGTAGAAATACAATCAATAGAGTAAACCCAGAGGGAAAATTGGAAATGAAAATTTTAGGAATTGGAACAAGAACCTCAGAGGCAAGCCTCACCAACAGAATAAAAGAGATGGAAGACAGAATCTCAGCCACTGAAGAAAAGATAGAAGAAATGGATGCCTAGGGCAAAGAAAATGTTAAATTAAAAAAAAATCCAGCTGGGCAGTGTTGGCACATACCTTTAATCCCAGCACTTGGGAGGCAGAGACAGGTGGATTTCTGTGAGTTTGAAGCCAGTTTGGCCTACAGAGTGAGTTCCAGGACAACCAGGACTACACAGAGAAACCCTATCTCAAAAAACAATAAAAAACAAAAACAAAAACAAAAAAATACAGGCACAAAATATCCAGGAAATCTGGGACATGATAAAAAGATGAAATCTACAAATAATAGGATAGAGGTGCAGGCTATTGCCATGGCTATTGTTTGTTCTCCACAACTGAGGTAAGGCCCTAGTGCTGAAGACAACACCTACATAAACTCATTGAACACAGAGAAGTCAATCTGGTGGCTCTATAGAGCCTTCACCAATACTTAGTAGTGTTTATGGTACTAGAAGGCATCCTACATGCTACCAAAAGAGAAAAGTAAGCATCAATCTAGTCACATGCCTTAATTCCACAGTAAGGCATATAGACATGGGTACACAGGAAGTAACTCCCATTTGGAAGCTGCATAGTTGGTGAGGTAAGGTTGGCTGGTGGCTTTCCTTATTTCCCTGATCTATCTCAGGCTTTCACCCCTATATTTGGCTCCGTGTCTTTTATTTAATAAGATGGGAGGATGGGAACATGAGGAATCAAGATGGTTGAGTTGGGGGCAGGATGGAGGGAGAGAGTAATAAAAGAGATATCTTGAGAGAGGGGGCCACTATGGGGATAGGGAGAAACCTGATGCCAGCGAAACTCCCAGGAAACCATAAGAATGACCATAGTTAAGACTCCTAAGCAATAGTAGAGAAGGTGCCTGAACTGGCCTTCCCTGTAATCAGATTGATGACTACCTTAATTGTCATCATAGAACCTTCATCCAGTACCTGATGGAAGCAGATGCAGAGATCCACAGCTAAGCACTGGGCCTAGCTCTGAGAGTCCAGTTGAAGAGAGGGTGGAGGGATTATATGAACAAGGGGATGTCAAGATCATGACAGGAAAACCCACAGAGACAGCTGGCCTGAGCCTGTGGGAGCTCACAGACTCTGGACTGACAACTAGGGAGCCAGCATGGGACCAATCTAGGCCTTCCGCATCTGGGTGACAGTTGTGTAGCTTGGTCTTTTTGGGGCCCCTAGCAGTGGGACCAGAACCTGTCCCTGATGTGTGAGTTGGGTCTTTGGAACCTATTCCCTATGGTGAGATTCCTTGTTCAGCCTTGATGCAGGGGGAGGAACTTGGTATGCCACAACTTGATAAGCCATGTTTTATTGATTCCTAAGGAAGACTTTACCCCATCTGAATGGAGAAGGAGGAGGAGTGGATGGAGGGTAGAAGGGAGGTGGGGGAGTGAACAGGAGAAGAGGAGGGAGGGGAAACTGTGGTTGGTATGTAAAATAAAATAAATAAAAAAATGAGTCATTTTTAAAAATTCAAAGTCTCTTTTAAAACTCAAAATCTCTTTTAAAATTCGGTCTCTTAACTGTAGGCCCATATAAAATCAAAAATAGATTTCATATGTCCTTCCTTCAAGAGGGAAGTACCAGGGCACAGTCACAATCAAATCAAAGCAAAACCAAACTCCAACCGTATAAATAACTCAATGTCCAATATGTGGAATTCACTCACAATCTTCTGGCTCTTCCAAGTGGATTGGGTCACTTCTCTAGCTCTGCCCTCTGCAGTACACACAGCTTGTCCTTCTAGACTCCACTGGCTCCATTCAACACCTGCTGCTGTTCTTGGTGGTCATCCCATGGAACTGGTATCTCCAAAATTGCTGGGATTCTTTGCTGTAACTGGGCTTCACTTTCACCAATAGCCTTTCCTGGGCTCTCCTCAGGGACTCCAGTCCTGCCCCACAGTGCCAAGCCTCAGTTGCTCTTTATGACTCCTTCATGTCTTGAAAACCAGTACTACTTAGATGACTCTTATACTACCAAATTCAGCTGCCAGCACAAAGTACAACCTTGGCCATTTCTGGAACACTGCTTCTGTGTGCTGACCCTGAGGAAAAACTTCCCAGAGTATTTCACCTCAACGATGCTGGTTACTTCTTAATCCCTTCTAATTTCTTAGCTCCAGCTAACTAATCAGCATCAATTGTCACAGTAACTTTAAGATGTTACTTCAGTGGTGCTGGTCTCCCATTAATCACAACTGACTCTTCAGCCCCAGCTAACCAGAACAACAGAATCTTAATTCAAAATAGCAAATGGCCCTGATAGAGTCTTTAAACTTTCCTCTGAAACTTCACAAGTCAGGCCTCCATCTTCCACACTGGCTCTCAGCATTATTATCTTTCAAACTCCTACAGAATATCCCAATGAGCTCTTAACACTCAATGGCTTTTCTCGACCAAAGTTCCAAAATCCCTCAGCAATCCTCCCAAAAACATAGTCAGGTCTGTCACAGCAATACCACACTCATGTTACCAACTTGCCTTAGGAATTCTATTGCTGTGATGAAACCCCATGACCAAAAAGCAAGTTGGGGAGGAAAGAAATTATTTGGCTTACACTTCAACATCACTGTTCAGCAAAGAAAGAAGTCAGGACAGGAACTCAAACAGGGATTGGAACCTGGAGGCAGGAGCTGATGCAGATGCCATAGAGGAGTGCTGCTTACTGGCTTCCTCTCCCTGGCTTGTTCATCTTGTTTCCTAGAACCCAGGACCACAAGCTCAGGGATAACACCACTCACAATAGGCTGTGCCCTACCACATCAATCAATCACTGATTAAGAAAATGCCCTACAGTCTAACATACAGACTGATCTTATGGAGGCATTTTCTTGACTGAGGTCTCCTCCTCTCAGATGACTTTAGCTTGTGTCAAATTGACATAAAACTAGTCAGCACAATGCCCTTAGAATTTGGACACAAATCCTATTTCTCAAGATAAATAATAAGTGTACTTGTGTATGCATTTCACCTTTTCAGAGATGAGCTTAAAATCTAACTTCATCACTGGCTGGCTGTGAGGCTTTGTTACCTAATTAGTAAAATGAGAGTAACAATAGCACTTGTCTTCCTCTTAGAGTGGTTATGATGGAAAATGCAAAATTGTGTGTTAAGCACCTGCAGAGTCTTGGCAATCAATAAGTCAGAGTTCTGTTTTCTTTCCCTAAGTGGAATTTAATTTTCAAAAGTATTGGAATGGCAACATGGCCAAGAGGGTGAACTGATCTTTTCTCTTTTTGATGGAGTCTGTTTCTTCCTGCTTCTTCTGAAACAAAGGTTAGTTTGTCTGGCCCCATTTTCCCAAGTGGTTTCTTAGAGCCAACCCCAAAGATTATTCAAAGTCCTTTAGGGTGCTTAGAGGTCAGATCACTCCTCAAGGCAGGAGGTAGTTCCCATCCCACCTTGGGGAAAACTTTTCTGCCTGAAATGACTTCAGTTCCTTTTCTTCACAGGCTTTTAGAATCCATAGTTGTATACCAATCTCCAATTCTGAGAGTATGGGGTGGGCTGGAGTTGCTGTGTCAAGCCTATAGGGAAAACTCCAAACTAAAATTTTAGTTTCTCTATTAGAGACTGTATCCATTTCTTAAGCCTGTTGTAACAGAGACCGCACATTAGTACCATCTCTGTTGCCTCCTCAGTCTTTTTTTGTGGTTGCTAGCAACCCTTGTGCATGCTGCCTATAGATGTAGCATTCCCATGTATGCAGTCATTTTCTCATCTTTCCTCATGTCTCTCATGTCAACTCCCTCATGTCTCTCACCTTTGCTGTTTCCTCTTTCCTTTCCCTTCTTCCGTCTCCTCTCCTCCCTTCTCCTTCACTATCCCCATCATACAGTTTAAGGAACATCCAGATAATAATCCACAATGATCTGATCTCAAGATCTTTAACTTAATTACATCTGTGAGTATCTATTTTCTAAATAGTATCACATTCATAGGAATTAGGACATGAACAGATTTTTTTTTTTGCAGGGGAGTTCCACTGTTCAACACATTATGGATTTTATTTCTTAACCAAAAAGTCTAACTTTTCAGAGCTGGAGAGATGGATCAGCAGTTAAGAGCACTTGCTGCTCCTGTAGAAGACCCTGATTTAGGTTGCAGCACCCATAAGGTAACTAAAAGCTGTCAGTAAGTCCAGTTCCAAGGGATCTGACACTCCTTTCTGGCCTCCATGAGTACCAAGCACATATGAGGTACAGTTACAATTTGCAGGCAAAAAAAAATCATACATACAAAGTACAAATAAACAAATATTTTTAAAAGTCTAACTTTTCAAGTGTGGCACCCAGGCGTTTCCACAATTACTACTACTTTTAAATAAAAGGAGAAAAAGAAATTACTTACAAAGTGCTGCCAGGTAAAGGGCTAGGAGCTTCGTGTATTGCCTCATTTAATCCTCATAACCTTTGTAGAAGGCTGCTGGGACAGCCACCTCCATTTTACAGATGAGGCTGAGAATGCTTCAGTGATTTCTCCTAGCTTATGAAAGTTAGTACATAATGAGGCTGTTGTTCAAGCTCGTCTGTGCCTGATTCTTCAAACTTAGCTAGCCAAGCACTATCACTGGGCAAAGTACGGTTCCGTGTCCTTCACAAATCAAGACATAGTCAACATAGCATGCCAGCCAGTTAAGTACCCTGTTCATAGTCCTTCCTCTCCCACAGATGAGGAATCTGAGTCACAGAGAGGGTTAGTAACTTGCCCAAGATAATACAGCCAATAGTAAACTGCCAGGCGGTGGTGGTTGGTGCACGCCTTTAATCCCAGCACTCGGGAGGCAGAGGCAGGCAGATCTCTGTGAGATTGAGGCCTGCCTGGGCTACAGAGTGAGTTCCAGGAAATGTGCCAAAGCTACACAGAAAAGCCCTGTCTCGAAAAACCAAAAAAAAAAGAGAAGAAGAAGAAGAAGAAGAAGAAGAAGAAGAAGAAGAAGAAGAAG
>CABHPH010124945.1:10479-21250 GCA_902168325.1 Peromyscus nudipes
AGAAGAAGAAGAAGAAGAAGAAGAAGAAGAAGAAGAAGAAGAAGAAGAAGAAGAAGAAGAAGAAGAAGAAGAAGAAGAAAACCATAAGCCTATGTTTATTCATCATCTACAAAATGGCAGGCATGTTTGTGTCTTTCTATTTTCCTGGCTGAATCTGCCTTGGAAACCTGTGGAACTGTTGTGCTTCTTTTTGTTTTACAGATGGGGAGCCTCAGAGCAGTACAATGACTTGCCCATGCACGACAGCAGTGAGACATAAACCTGTGTCTTTGCATTTGGCCAACGCTGTCCTTCTTACTGGCTCTCAAGGTTACTAACAGCTATCATAAGGATCTAGGCAGATACAGCATATCAATGATGGAGACTTAGCATGAAAAGATAAGCTGAATGGACAAATGATGCTTTCATCAGTGTCTTTTTCATACTTCCCAATGTTACCATCATGAAAGTATTATTGTGCTTGCTCAACCTAAAAAGTTATCCTAAACACAGTCTACTTATGCCTTCTTGAGCTCAAGAACAACAGAGAGACCCAACTGGACAGCTATGTTCCACAACATATCAGGTGTTCTGGTGGGGTTTGTTTGTTTCTTTGTTCCATGATGCTGATCATGGAACCCAGAGACTTTCACATAGCAAACAAGAACTCTATCATTGAGCTATACCATTAGACCTCCTTAATTAACTACAGTTAATTAATTAAGGCAGTCATATTATGTAGAGCTGCCTCAGCCTCCACAGTAGCTGGGATTGTAGGTATATGCCATCACAGCCAGCCTAGTTTGTTCTGATTGGAAAATACGATATGAGATAAACCTTCAGCTCACTTTGGCACCTTCTTCACATTTATCCATTGTGGGTCTCATATTTTAATGATGGCCCTGGTCCCAGAAGCCTCCTCCAGTGCTATGCCTTTTGTCTCCATCTATTTTCTGAGACCTGATCCCCTTTGACTTGATAATATGACTCTAGGGACCTGCAGTTCAAACACCCAAACTCTTATCTTTGCTGCTGCTATGGCGGGGTAAGCTCAAGCACACTGTATTTCCAATCTGTTAACCCAGCTAATTCACATCCTTGTGTGGCATTTTTTACATTGGAAGTAAGCTAGAGGCTGCACTGTTCTTCAATAGCTGAAAAATAGCAGCCTCCCCTGGGAAAGACTGAAGCTAACACGGAAAGAGTAGAGACAAGAGGTGGAAGAGATGCCTGAATGCATTCCTTTCTAATGCCATTTATCCTCAGGCTAGCTGCACTCTTCTTTCTCCTGGTTCTATTATGACAACAAGCACATTCTGCCTTTTTAAATTGACCCTAAAATGAGTTGGGTGTCTAGTCACTTTCAGTCAATAGTATTTGTACCCCAACATGCTAACAAGATTCATGACACTTTTATGTGATAGTAGGCAAGTCAGATACTTGGGCCCTCCTCAGCCCTTGCTATTGAATATTACTAATTCCATCTCTGCAACAAGCACCACACCACTGCTTTCCTTCCTGTCTCTCCCCCTGCCTAGATTAGGGCTTCCGTCCCTCCTTCCTACTATAATATAATAGGATCCCAAATAGTCTCCATATCCTTCCATATTTGTAAGCCATTGTTTTCCAAACACTACTTCTAAAGCATACTCACTGTGTATGTAAGCTACTGGTTAAGCCACCTTTGAGGATTGCCTGCAGTCTACTCAACAAACTCATTATCACAGCCTTTAGGATATGCTAATATTTGAGCCTACTCAACCTTTATGTTTCCCTTCTTTTCTCTGTTAAGCCCATATTCCAGCAATGCCAGACAAGCCTTATGCATCTCCACCCCCATATCTTATTCAAACTCTTCTAACCAAAACTGCCCTGCATACCATTCTCTAAGAGGCAACACAGGGACTGTTACTTTCATAAAACCAAACCAGGGTTCATTAATTGTCTTCTCTTTCTTCTGAGATCCTCACAGAACCTTTCTTCCCTTCTTTGCAAGCACTTTTTAAGTCTCTTGAGTAGCACAGTTATCATAACTTTACCAAACCAAGAGTGTCTAGAAGACAAAATGGCTATAATTGTATGCAAGGGATACGGTTTAAAAAGCCCAAAATGGCTGCTTCATAATTAAGAAGGAAGGTTTTTATTCTGGATAAGAGAGAGAAAACATCCAAAGGCATGAGCAGAGAGTAAAAGAATAAGACTGACTCTAGCGAGGGTTATATATGAGAAGGGAAAAAAGTGCCGGGGTGAGGGTGAGGGGAGGATGACATGACCTTGCCCTTGTAAAGAGAACGGGGATCTGGAATAGCCTGGAGATGAGGAGGTGGAAAAGGCTTTTTTCTAACCACCAGAAATCCTTCTATGTAGTCGAGCTTGAATGGAGCCCAGGCTCAATTTTGGACCAAGTCAGAGGGCCTACCCTTTTGGGAGGAAATGGAGTACCTTTTGGATCTGACAATAATTCCATTCAATGATCACTTTTATTATTTTCTGCATGCCTAGCCCTATAGCCCTGTGCTTTGTGATTTCTGCAGGTGCTGAGAGACTGATAACAGTTCCCACCTATCCATGGGGAATACCTTCTAATACCCCCAGTGGATGCTTAAAATCGTAAGCAGTACTGAACTCTCCTCATGACTATGTTTGTTTCTGTACAAACATGCCTATAATGAAATTCAATTTATTAGTTAAGCACAGTAAGATAAACAACATTAATACTAAAATAGAACAATTATAACATTATACTGCAGTGGAAACTGTTTAAAACTTTTTTCTATAATTTTTCACTTAATGTCTTCAGACTGGTTGTCCATGAGTAAGTAACTGAAACATATGGAATGCAAGAGCACATAGAAGTTGGGACAGCTATACATCCTATTAATCAAGTATGGCAAGAGTGTGTTTTGACCACTGCACTTGATAATATAAGTTTACCATGATATGGAACAGGGAGTCATATTTTCACAGTGGGATAGAAGGCACCTCTTTCTTCTCTGTCCCTCTCTGTTTTTCTATGTTTTGTTATAACAAGTTTGTAAAGTGGACTTAAGACTTCTTTGTCCAAGGTTGTAGTTCATCATAAATAAGTTATAATCTTTGTGGATAAGGATTGTTGATCAGGCAAGGAAATACTGATCACCCAAGAATCTGCTGACCTAGCACCATTAATGGGGGCTGTAGCATGAATCTTAAATTTCTTATTAATAAAATCAAACCTGAGGCCAGTTATTGGGGTGAACACTGGAAGATCAGAGAGACAGAACAAGTCACAGCTAACCTCACCTGGCCAACTTCTCAGCTGATCTTGTTTCCTCAGACTGGAAGCCTCTGTGTCCTCATATCCAAATGGCTCTCAGCTGAACTGTGCTGCTCAAAGCCTAAAAGCTTAACCAGCCAAATGCTTAACCAGCCAAATGCCTCTAGTTTCTGGTCCTCACGCCTTATATACCTTTCTGCTTTCTACCACCACTCCCTAGGATTAAAGGCTTGCTTTCTGGGATAAAAGGCGTGAGTCACCATGCTTGGCTATATCCTTGAACACATGGATTTCTGCCTCTGGAATGCTAGGATTAAAGGTGTGAGTGCCACCATTTTCTAGCCTTTGTATCTAGTGGCTGTTCTGTCTCTGACCCCAGATAAGTTCATTAGGGTGCACAATATTTTGGGGAACACAATACCACCACAGGGGGCTATCAAGTCCACAACCTTTACCATAATTAATAAGTGCTGATCATACTTTTATAATTCAAGAATTCTAGTGTTCAGTTTTTCCACAAAAGAACATCAGTAAATGGAAATAGCAAGTAGTAACTTCCTTGGAGATATTTTCTTCTTAGAATGCAGAGGAGAAGATTGATTAAAAGGACAGTTAAGAACATTTACTGCTCTTGCAGAGGACCTGGGTTCAGTTTCCAGCACATATTTGGTGGCTCACAACCACTTGTAAATGTAGTTCCAGGGGATTCATTGCCCTCTTCTAACCTCTATAGGTACCTGTGCACATATGGCACACATACACTCTGGCACACACACACAAACACAAACCACACATACACACACAGACATATATACATCAAATAAACAAACAAATAAATAAATAATACACAAGAAAACTATATTTAAATGAATGTTTAGAACCTTGATGCTCTAAAATATGGAGATGTGTTATGGTCTGCAAATTTCTCATAAGCAATAGCAATATCTCTGGTTAGCAGTTAGACAAAATTTGGGTGTATATTAACAGAGAAGAAAACCCTAGGTTATGTAGGTGTGAATTCAGAAACAGATATTTGTTACCTTAGTCCTTAGCCCTCCTGTTTCTATAGAAAATATAACTTACCAGTTCAAAGTAAACTGTCAGTTATGGGTTTTATCCTAGACTCTTTGAAGTAATTATTTAACTTGTAATGTTTACCCTTTTCTCATTTATTTTAGGGGTTGGAGGTTACATAGGATCTAAGTGTCCATGGCTTGCTTCCTGTCTTTAAAATTCTTTAGATGTATTTATTTTACTTTGTGTGTATGAGTGTTTTGCCTGCATATGTATATGTGCACCAACCATGTGCAAGTCTGGTGCCCACAGAGTTAGAGGTGGTTATGAACTACCATGTGCATGCTGTAGAACTGAACTCTGGCTCTCTGCAAGAGCGGCATGTACTCTTAACCACAGAGCCATCTCTCCAGCCACATTTCTTGTCTCTAATTAAAAGTTCTATTATGATAGTCAGTATCTATTTGCTGTATCCTGTCTATTCTTTGCTATGTTGTGCATCACTGAGGGAGTGTGCAGGTTCCACTCTAATCATTGTTTACCTGGACCCTCCAAATGGTTTTGCCCCATTCTTTCTGGGTGTGCAGCTTTCCCAAGGCCCCTGGCCTATTTATAAACAACGTCCAGAGTCAAAGGAGCAAGGAGGTCAGTGCTTGCAGTCATTTCCTACGACTTTCCACTAGTTTTGAGAGACGAAGGTAGATCTCTCTATCGTCCCAAGAATGTCTTTGGATCAAGATACATCTGCATTTGGAACAAAAATGAAGTACTCTGGGAGAAATCCTGAGGGGAAAGAAGGTAAGGCACAGGTTGATTCTTGTCTTGGCCAAATGAGTCTGGGCCATTCTGACTAGCTTATCCAAAAGGACGTGACCACAGATGGATCTGAGATCAGATTTTTAGAAGCTGAGAAATGTGTATGGAGATGATTTCAACCTACAGGAATCTATAACCGTTGAAGGAAACGGCTTGATGGTTAATGGATTTAGGGATCTACCCAAGCTCTATTCAGGAGCCAATGAGGTCTTCCTATTTCCTCAACTACTAACTAAATTTATTTCTTTTATTTTTGTCTATTTTATAACTTTTAGCATTAGCTCATATCAGTTGTGTTGGCATTTCAAGGAAAATTTTCCTCATAAAGTAAAAGTTGATGTAAGGTGATCTTTACACATTCTCTCAGGAGGCTTGACTATTGAAGCCTCCCAAGAATCTCATTAACTAATGCCATTAAGATGACAGGCCTGGCAGATGGTTCTTCCCATTAGTTTAGAACCATGTATCTGTTTAAATAAAGATATATTTCATCTGAGTTCAGCCAACAAAGTTTTATAATCAAATATCTACACATGTTAATAAAAGGATAGCATTATTTGATATAGAAATAATATTGCTGGGCTACTAGAGCAATATGCAATGAAAGCTTATGTGAAAAACTCACCTGATAGCAATTTGACCACATATGTAAACACATCTTTAAAAAATGTGTTTGTCAGGCTGCAGAAATGGCTCAGCTATTAAGAGCACTGGCTGCTCTTGCAGAGGATCCTGATTCAATCCTCAGCACCAACATGGTGGCTCACAACCATCTCTAACTCCAATTTCAGGGGATCAGACACCCTTTTCTGGCCTCTGTGGGCACCAGGCACATACATGTTGCACATACATACATACATACATACATACGTACGTACAGGCAAAAACCCATACTCATAAAATACAAATAAAAACTTAAATATGAAATTTGTTTGTGCATATCCTTTATTTCAATCACACGAGTAGGAATTTATGATAAAAATTGAAGACCACACCAGCCAGAACCAGTGGGTGACCTGCTTGCCAGAGATACTGCCTGCTTCCTTAGGTTCTGTCTCCTGGGACCCTTCCCCAGGTCTATACCATCACAGCTCTTCACTGGCCCCACTGCTGGGCCCTGTCCCCAACCCTAGTGAACTTCTGGAATTCTATGACTCAGGGGCAGGCCACACCAGTCAGAACCAGTGAGTGACCAGACTTCCAGTGAAACTGCTCCACTCCCTAGATTCCATGACCCTTCCCACAGCCCACACTACCCCAGCTCCACATCATCTCGCTGCTGGACCCTGCCTCCAACCCCAGTGGACTTCTGCCACTCAGGAGCAAGCCACACCAGTCAGAACAGGCACAGGTCACATCAGATTGATTTGACTCCAGCTGCTCAGGTTCATGGCACACCAGTCAGAAGAACAGAGACTCCTGCTGCACCAAAGGCCAAGATAACCACCAGAAGTCCAGCTCCCAACTTAGACAGACTCCCAACCAGACCAGAGGTCACACCAGCCAACATAAATTCAGGACACAAAGACTAGAAAACCAAAGAGGAAACAGAAACCAAGAAACAAAACACCCATCCAACAAAGACAAACTCAGAAATCAGGGACTAGAACTAATCATCCCAAACCTAGATACCTAAACACCAGTATATATGAATATAATAGAGGTTCTTAGAGAGGAAATTAAAAATTCCTTCAAAGAAATCGAGGAAAAGACAACCAAAAATTAGAGGAAATCAACAAATCCCTTAAAGAATGCCAAGAAAGCCAAGAAGAAAGAAAAACAAACAAACTGGTGAAGGAAACTATTCATGACATGAAAATCAAAATAGATGCAGTAAAGAAAACACAAACTGGGGGAATTTAGGAAATAGAAAGCTGGAAGGCCTTGCTAGCTTGTCAGAGGTTGCAGTCTATCATGGCCTGGCAGCTTTTTCAAAAGCCGAGTGACCTGGGACTCCCTTCCTCTCCAGTGAAACTTTCTGCTCTTTATCTGCCTTTATCTAGAGAATGTCCCTGGGCCCAGAGGACTGACCTTATCTGAAAGTTGTCTCTAAGCCAGATGCCTGATTTATCTTTAGCATGACCCTTGGCACAGATTCCTGCTAGAAGCCTTCCCTGCTGCACATATGGTAACTAAATCTTGCGCGAGGAGCTTTGCTATAGGATCTTACTGCCACATATGAAGCCTTATGATAGGACTGTGCCACTTAATGCAAATTAGGATTTGTCCCCAGGCTCCCCAATCCTACATATTCCTTTTGCTCTGGAATAAAGTTGAGCTGATTCACTGAAGTCTGTCTCCAGAAGGGCTGTCTACATTCATAGCAGCGTTATTTGTAATAGCTAGAACCTGGAAACAACCTAGATGCACCTCAATTGAAGAATGGATAAAGAAAATGTACATTTACACAATGGAGTATTACTCAGCTGTTAAAAACAATGACATTGGGAAATTTGCAGGCAAATGAATAGCACTTGAAAAGATCATCCTGAGCAAGGTAACCCAAACCAATAAAGAAAAACATGCTGTGTACTCACTCATAAGTGAATGTTAGCTGTAAAGTAAAAGAGAACCATGCTACAACCTACTCACCCAGAGAAACTAAGTAACAAGGAGGGCTCAGAGGGGATGCATGAATCTCACTTTGAAGGGGAAATAGAAGGGACATTGCCAGTGGAAGGGGGAGGGGCCTTGAAAGGGGAATGATGATAGGAACAGGAGGGATCAGGTTGGGGAAGGATGGAGGAAGAGAGTGATGGTAGAGACAACTGGCATCTGGGGGCATCTCTGGGGTGAGCTAGAAACCTAAAGCAATGGACACTCCCAGAAATAGATGAGGGTGACTCTAGCTAAGACTCCTAGCAATAAGGAATATGGAGCCTGAACCAGCCATCTCCTGTAACCAGTCAAGACTTCCAGAGGAGGGACTGGGACACTGAACCCAACTACAAAACCTTGGACCTACAATTTGTCCTGCCTACAAGGTGTGCTGGGGCAAAGATGGTGCAGAAATTGCAGGTGTGACCAACTGATGACTGGCACAACTAGAGACACATACCTGGAGAGGAAGCTTACCCCTGAGGGTCAGGACCCAGAGGCAAGATACTCCAGAGACCTAGGATAGAACCAAACACAAATGGTGGGGGGGGGGGAGTCAATGAAATGATTCCTAATGATATTCTATTATTCTCATAGACTGGTGCCTAGCCTAATTGTCATCAAAGAGGCTTCACTCATCAACTGATGGAAACAGATGCAGAGACCCACAGCCAAACACTAGGCAGAGCTCAGGGAATCCTGTGGAAGAAGGGGAGGAAGGATTGTAGTAGCCAGAAGGGTTAAGGACACCACAAGAAAACCTACAGAATCAACTAACCTGGGCTCATAGGGGCTCACAGAGACTGAACTGACAACCAGGGAGCCTGCATGAACTGATTTAGCCCTCTGCATATGTTACAGTTGTGTAACTTGGTCTTCCTGTGGGATTCCTAACTGAGACCAGGGGCTGTCTCTGACTGTGTTGCATATCCTCCTACTGGATTGCCTCATGCAGCCTTAATAGACAAGGAGGTGCCTAGTCTCACTGCAACTTGATATACCATGGCTGGCTGATATCCATGAGAGGCTCACCCCTATCTGAAGAGAAACAGTGGAGGAGAAGTGGATGGGGTGGGAAGGGGAGGGGAGGAACTGGGAAGAGAGGAAGGAGGGAGAACCTTGATTGGGATGTAAAAACAAAAATAAATAAATAGACAAACAAAAAATTGATTAGAAGTATTACACTTAAACCGTGCTTTTGATCATGGTGTAAAAGGAAGCAATAAAATGTCAGTTCTACTCTAGCAAGAAGAAAGAAGTGTGTCATTTATAAAATATTTCTTAAAGCCATCAGAGATCTAATAACATAAGACAACTTAGTTAAATGAATTCCAGAATAAGCAAACCCTCAAAGGAGACAGATCTATTTCATGTTTGTGAAAGCAGAGGAGGAAATGAAAGTGTCACATGTGTAGTTAAAAAGAAGAAGTGGCTCAGTGGTTAAGAGCATTGACTGCTCATCCAGGATACTCAGGTTTGATTCCAAGCATCCACATGGTGTCTCAGAATCGTCTGTAATTCCACTTACAAAGACTACAATGCCACTCTGGCCTCCAAGGGCACCAAGCATGCATGTTGTGCACAGATATACTTGCAGGCAAAATACTCATACATATAAAATAAAAATAAATACATCTTTTTAAAAAGCATTAGTTATTATTTAAATTAATTTTTTATTTGTTTTTGTTTTTTGAGACAGGGTTTCTCCATGTAGTTTTGGTTCCTATCCTGGATCTTGCACTGTAGACCAGGCTGGCCTTGAACTCACAGAGATTCGCATGGCTCTGCCTCCTGAGTGCTGGGATTAAAGGCGTGTGCCACCACCACCCGGCTTCAATTAATTCTTAATGATCAAGTGTGGATTAGGACTCACCATCACAGAACTCACTAGAAAGAGTAAAGGAAAATCAAAGAACTGTAGAGAACTTCCTTGTGTGACAGAGGCATGGACAGGAGAGGGTGAATGTCATCCTCAAAAGTACCAGAACCAAAAACCATGCATTTCCCCAGGTCTTTGAAGTTCCTGGAGGAAAAGAGGAGCAAAGGCTTTTGTCCCTATATAATAAGATGAAATTCATTGTCTCAGGACATGTAGCAAAACCTCTGTGTTCCTGAAAGATAGGCAGAATACATTTCAGTCTCAGGATCCTCCAAGTTCCCCATTGCCTAGGAGAGGGGAAAAGAATTCTCATATTAGATTAGTTACAAATACAAGATCAAATGCTCCACAGGGAAGAATGGTTAAGACCACTGAGATAGTACCTGTGAACTCAGAGAGAGGAAGGAAGGGATGGGGAGAACTGTGTATGTATTTGTGTCGTTTTTGTATGTACATTGAAGACCAGAAGTCAATGGCAAGTGCCTTCTTTAATAATTTCCACATCATTGTTTTGAGACAATATCTCGCACTGAACCTAAAGCTTCCTATTGGCAAAACTAATGGGCCAACAAGCTCCAGGCATTCTTCAGTGTCTACCCATCCAGCATGGGTAGATTACAGGTGCATGCCACTATGCCTGGGATTTCACATGGATGCTGTGAATCTGAGCACAGTGTGGGGATGCTTCCATGGCAAGTACTTTAATGACTGAGCATCTCTCTAGCCCCCTGGATGCCATTTTAAGGTAGACTTGGTTTTTAGTATGTACAGTGCAAAGAAGATGGCAATCTACCTTGGCTGGTAAGTAGTTTTCTTATTACCTATTTCATATAAAGGCCATATTTCTCATGACATGTGGCTTTATGCACAGAATGTATTTACGGTGTTGTGTATACCCTGGATCTCGATTTGCTGTTCTGGAGTAGATACTATAATCCGAATTCCCATACCTGTTCCCTGTAGCTCCATGAAGTGCTACATTTCTGTAACCATTTGACATACTGATTTTGAGGTTGTCCTTGGGTTTTGACACAAAGAGGTTTCTTCATCTTGCCTGTGTTATTGACCATGTGTCTGAAAAACTTGCCATTTTAATCAGGCTTTTACTTGTATTCAGAGTAGAAGTTTGTTTTTGATTCCAATTTCATTTCAGTTTATCTTTTTTAAAAGGATTTATTTATTTTTATGTGTATGAGTGTTTTGTGTGTGTGTGTGTGTGTGTGTGTGTG
>CABHPH010124946.1:0-24291 GCA_902168325.1 Peromyscus nudipes
GTTTCTGGTCCTCACGCCTTATATATCTTTCTGCTTTCTGCCTCACTCCCTGGAATTAAAGGCTCACTTCTTGGGATTAAAGGCGTGAGTCATCATGCCTGGCTGTTTCCAATGTGGCCTTGAACTCACAGAGATCCAGAAGGATTTCTGCCTCTGGAATGCTAGGATTAAAGGCATGTGCTACCACTGCCTAACCTCTATGTTTAATATTGTGGCTGTTCTATCTGTGACCCCAGATAAGTTTATTAGTGTGCACAATATTTTGGGGAACACGATACCATCACAGTAGTTGGTTAGTGGACACAGTTGGAGACTCTTAATGAAACATATCTGATGGGAAAATAACAATACCATCTATTTTGACATGATAGTATAAGTGGGTTTCCTAAAATAAGTTATGATTATGGATAATTATCTAGACATCAAAGAACTGTTTCTTCCTGTTTCCAATGAGGAAATTTTAGATAGGAAAGGTTAAAACTACCACTTATTGAAACTGCGCAAAATATTTACTTATTAGGATGGATTGCTTCTATCAGATGTTGCAAAATATCAGTAGAACACATGCAGAAAGAAATGCAACTATTTTGGTTACTGAAGTCTGGAATTTGGAACTGGCTTTTGAATGGCAACCAACTGTTAACCTAACAATGCCATGACTATGTTCAGAACAGAAAACAGAGTGAAAGAATGATTAGTAATTTATATAAAAATATTGCTTGCATGATCAGAATTAAGCAAAAATATGCAAACTCATATCCTCATTTAAATAGACCTGCATTTGGCTACTGCATTTGATGCTATACGTAAAAATGAATTCTCAACTTTGCCCCACAAATTTTACTCATTGTTAGATTTCATACATGCCCAGGTGTACATTTTTCTGTATATTCATTTAAGAGTCAGATTGGTCATAAAGTCAGTTAGCTTATGAGGAAAATTAATGTATTTCATTATGCCTTTGATGCTTAGATTTCTGTCTCTGTCTTACTAAATAATGTTGAAACAATTTTGTCATGACTCACTATTTAAAAGCCTTAATATCTTTATATCTCATTGTTATATAAATGTTAAATCCTGAATTATAGTGGTGTATCGGGCTTAATATAAAATGTATCAAGAAGAAGTGCAAGAAAGCTAAGGTTCAGTGGAGTGAGGGGCCAGAGCTTACAATTGGTGTGCATAAATGATCATCTGATGCACTAAGAAGGTCAGCCCTCTGACATGCCTTGCAGAGAGTAAATACACTGGTCTAGAACAAAAATGATGTCAAACAGGTGGTAAGTGAGAGAAGCAGCATGCTTGGCCCGCCATTTCTCATAACTACTACTCCCTTAATTGGAAAGCATCTGTCTTTTCATTTCCTTTCCGACAATCTCTACTTTGTATTTAATCTGTGCAGAATGCACAGGTGCAACAGTGTTTATTAATTTAAAACCTTATTTAAAATGAAGCTGAAAATCAGAGATGTTTCAATTAATAGGGCAACATCTTATAAGAAGAAATCACACTGCCATTTGGCACATACGTTGATTTCTGCGTTTGTGAGCTTTAGTTACTGGAAAGCTAAAGATGCAAAGGAAAGGCAAAGATGAATGATGCTCTAAGCAATTTCAGGTGATATATTTGAATCCACAAAAACTACGGAGAAAAGATTTACCTGAGAACATGAATAAAGTGAGGAATTTCACAGACATGTTTTTAAAATGCTGGATTTCACTAAAGGCAAAACCAATAATAAATACCCTATGTATATAACAAACTATCCCTTTGTAATTGCTTAATTTTCTAAAATTCAATTTTTCACATTTTTTTTCTTTCTTTTTTATTATTGAGAAATTTTCTGTTCATTTTACATAGCAACCACAGGTCCCCCCTCCTCCCTCCTCCTGCCCCCCAGACTTAACCCCGAACCCACCCTCCATTCCCGCATCCTCCAAGGCAAGGACTGCCAAGGGTATCAGCAGAGCCTGGTACATTCAGTTGAGGCAGGTCCAAGCCCCTCCTCCCTGCACCAAGTCTGTGAAAGGTGTCCCACCATAGGCACTGGGCTCCAAAAAGCCCACTCATGCAGCAGGGATGGATCCTGATCCAATTGCCAGGGGCCCCTTAAGCAGGTCAAACTAAACAACTGTCTTGCCTATGCAGAGGGCCTAGTCCAGTCTCACAGAGGCTCCACAGCTATTGCTCCACAGTTCATGAGTTACCACAAGTTTGGTTTGGTCATCTCTGTAGGTTTCCCCATCATGATCTTGATGCCCCTTGCTCATAGAATCCCTCTTCTCTCTCTCCAACTGGACTCCTGAAGCTCAGCCTGTTGCTTGGCTGTGGATCTCTGCATCTGTTTCCATCAGTTACTGGATGGAGTTTCTATGATGACAGTTAGGGTATTCACCAATCTAATTACCAGAGTAGGTCATTTCAGGCACTTTCTGCACTATTGCCAGTAGTTTAAGGTGGGGTCATCCTTGTGGATTCCTGGGAATGGAACTTCCCTAGCACTATGTTTCTCCCTGTTCCCTTGATGTATCTCACTATCATGGTATCTCTTTCTTTGCTCTTCCACTGTGTCCCTGTTCCAGCTTAAACATCCCATTTCCTTATGTTCTCAACCCCCATCTACCCTCAGTTGTCTCCTCAACCCCAGTTTGCTCATGGAGATCTCATCTATTTCCTCTTCCCAGGGCAATCATACGTCTTTTTTATGGTTCTCCTTGTTAGCTAGCTTCTCTGGAGCTGTGGGTTATAGTCTGATTATCCTTTGTTTTACATCTGATATCCACTTATGAGTGAGTACATACCATGTTTGTCCTTTTGAGTCTGGGTTATGTCACTCAGGATCATATATTCTAGTTCCATCCATTTGCCTACAAATTTCATGATGTTTTTTACTGCTGAGTAGTACTCCATTGTGTAAATGTGCCACATTTTCTTTATCAATTCTTTGGTTGTGGAGCATCTAGGTTCTGGTTATTATGAATAATGCTGCTATGAACATAGTTGAGCATGTGTCCTTGTGGTATAATTGAGCATTCTTTGGGTATATGCCTAAGAGTGGTATAACTGGGTCTTGAGGAAGATTGTTTCCCAGTTTTCTGAGAAACTACCATACTGATTTCCAAAGTGGCTTTACAAGTTTGCACTCACATCAACAATGGAGTCATCAGTGACATAAGATGTCATCAGTGTTTTTGATCATGGCCATTCTGACAGATGTAACATGGTATCTTAGAGTTGTTTTGATTTTCATTTTCCCGATGACTAAGGATGTTGAGCAACTCCTTAAAATTCTTTTGGCCATTTGAGGTTCTTCTGTTAAGAATTCTCTGCTCAGCTCTGTAGCCCACTTTTTAATTGGATAGTTTGGTATTTTGATGTCTAGTTTCTTGAATTCTTTACATATTCTGGAGATCAGCCCTCTGTCAGATGTGGGGTTGGTGAAAATCTTTTCCCATTCTGTAGGCTGTCACTTTGTCTTATTAACAGTGTCCTTTGCCCTACAAAAGCTTCTCAGTTTCAGGAGGTCCCATTTATTAATTGTTGTTCTCAGTGTCTGTGCTACTGGTATTATATTTAGGAAGTGGTCTCCTGTGCCATTGTGTCCAAGACTACTTCCTGCTTTCTTTTTTTATCAAGTAAATTATGTTGAGGTCTCTGATTCACTTGGACTTGAGTATTGGACATGGTGATAGATAAGGATGTATTTGCAATCTTCTGCATGTTGGCATCCATTTATGCCAGCACCATTTGTTAAAGATGTTTTCTTCTTTTCATGGTACAGTTTTGGCTTCTTTGTCAAAAATCAGGTGTTCATAGGTGTGCAGATTAATGTCGGGGTCTTAAATTTGATTCCATTGGTCCACATTTGGTTTTTATGCCAATACCAAGCTGTTTTTATTACTATAGCTCCATATTAGAGCTTAAGGTCAGGGATGGTGATGCCTCCAGAGGTGGCTTTATTGTACAAGATTGTTTTAGCTATCCTGGGTTTTTTTTGTTTTTCGATATGAAGGTAAGTGTTGTTCTTTCCAGGTCTGTGAAGAATTGTGTTGAGATTTTGATGGGGATTGCATTGGATCTGTAGATTGCTTTTCGTAAGACTTCAACTTTTACTATGTTAATCCTACCTATCTATGTGCATGGGAGATCTTTCCATTTTCTGATATCTTCTTCAATTTCTTTCTTCAGAGACTTAAAGTTCTTGTCATACAGGTCTTTCAATTGCTTAATTAGAGTTACCCCAAGGGATTTTTATATTATTTGTGGCTATTATAAAGGGTGATGTTTCTCTGATTTCTTTCTCAGCTTGTTTATCATTTATATATAGATGGGCTACTGATTTTTTTTTGAGTTAACATTGTATCCTGCCACATTACTGAAGGTGTTTATCAGCTTTTTGGAGGGTCACTTATGTATACCATCATTTCATCTGCAAATAGTGAAAGTTTGATTTCTTCCCTTCCAATTTGTATCCTCTTGATCTCCTTTTGTTGTCTTATTGCGCTAGCTAGGACTTTGAGTACTATATTGAATAGATATGGGGAAAGTAGACAGCCTTCTCTTGTTCCTGATTTTAGCGGAATCACTTTGAGTTTCTCTCCATTTAATTTGATGTTTGCTGTTGGCTTGTTGTAAATTTGCCTTTCTTTATGTTTAGGCATGTTCCTTGTATTCCTGATCTCTCCAAGGCCTTTGTCATGAATGGGTATTTGATTTTGTCAAAGGCTTTCTCTGCATCTAATGAAATGATCATGTGGGGTTTTTTTCTTTTAGTTTGTTTATATGGTGTATTACATTGACAGATTTTTTTATGTTGAACCATCCTTGCATCTCTGGGATGAAGCCTACTTGGTCAGGATGAATAATTTTTTGATGTGTTCTTGGATTCAGTTTGCAAATATTTTATTGAGTATTTTTGCAACCATGTTCATGAGGGAGATTGGTCTTTAATTCTCTTTCTTTGTTGCATCTTTGTGTGGTTTGGGTATCAGGGTAACTGTAGCCTCATAAAAAGAGTTTGGTAATGTTCCTTCTGGTTCTGTTGTGTGGAACAATATGAAGAGTATTGGTATTATCTCTTCTTTGAAAATATGGTAGAATTCTGTGCTGAAACTAACTGGTCCTGGGCGTTTTTTGGTTGGGAGACTTTTAATGACTATTTCTATTTCCTTAGGGGTTATTGCTCTATTTAAATTTTTATCTGGTCTTGATTTGACTTTAGTATCTGGCACCTATACAGAAATTTGTTCATTTCCTTTAGATTTTCCAATTTTGTGGAGTACAGGTTTTTGAAGTATGATCTGATGATTCTCTGGGTTTTCTCCATGTCTGTTGTTATGTCTCCCTTTTCATTTCTTATTTTTTTAATTTAGATGCTCTCTCTCTCTCTCTGTCTCTCTGTCTCTCTGTCTCTCTCTCTCTCTCTGTCTCTCTCTCTCTCTCTCTCTCTCTCTCTCTGCCTTTTGGTTAGTTTGGATAAGGGCTTGTCTATCTTGTTGATTTTCTCAAAGAACCAACTCTTTGTTTCATTGATTCTTTGTATTGTTCTCTTTGTTTCTATTTTATTGATTTCAGCTCTCAATTTGATTATTTCCTGGTCTCTATTCCTCCTGTGTGTTTGCTTCTTTTTGTTCTAGAGCTTTCAGGTGTGCTGTTAAGTCACTAGTGTGAGATTTTTCCAACTTCTTTATGTGAGCATTTAGTGCTATGAATTTTCCTTGTAGCACTGCTTTCATAGTGTCACATAAGTTTGGGTGTGTTGTACTTTCATTTTCATTGAATTCTAGGAAATCTTTAATTTCTTTCTTTATTTCTTCCTTTACTCACTGGTGATTCAGTTGAACATTATTCAGTTTCCATGAGATTGTAGGCTTTCTGTAATTTTTGTTGTTGAAATCTAACTTTAAGCCATGGTAATCCAATAAAATACAAGAGGTTATTCCATTTTTTTTTGTATCTGTTGAGATTTGCTTTGTGACTGAGTACGTGGTCAATTTTAGAGAAGGTTCCATGGGGTGCTGAGAAGAAGGTATATTCTTTTGTGTTAGAGTGGAATGTTCTATAGATAGCTATTAAGTCCACTTGAGTCATAATATCTGTTAGTTCCCTTATTTCTCCGTTAAGTTTCTGTCTGGTAGACCTGTTCATTGGTGAGAGTTGGGTGTTGAAGTCTCCCTCTACTAGTGTGTGGGGTTTGATGTGTGATTTAAGCTTTAGTAATGTTTCTTTAACATATGGGGATGCCCTTGTATTTGAGGCATAAATGTTCAGAATTGAGACTTCATCTTGGTGTGTTTTTTTCTGTGATGAATATGTAATGTCCTTCCTGATCACTTTTGATTGATTTTAGTTTGAAGTCTATTTTGTTAGCTTGCTTCTTGAGTCCTTTTTATTGCAACATCTTTTCCCAGCCTTTTAATCTGAGGTAGTGTCTGTCTTTGAAGGTGTGTTTCTTGTACGCAGCAGAAGGATGGATCCTGTTTTCATATCCATTTTGTTACCTTGTGTCTTTATATAGGAAAATTGAGTCCATTGATATTAAAGGATATTAATGACCAATGATTGTTAATTCCTATAATTTTTGATGTTAGTGTTGTCTGTTTCCCTTCTTCGGTATTTGTTGGTGTGCATTTATCTATTGCCTGTGTTTTCATGGGTATATCTAACCTCCTTAGGTTGGATTTTTGCTTCTAGTGTTTTCTGTAGGGCTAGATTTGTGGATAGGTATTGTTTAAATCTGGTTTTATCATGGAACATTTTGTTTACTCCATCTATGGTGACTGAGAGCTTTGCTGGGTATAAGAGTCTGGGTTGGCATCCATGGTCTCTTAGTGTCTGCATAATGTCTGTCCAGGCTTTCAGAGTCTCTATTGAGAAGTTGGTGTTATTCTGATGGGTCTGTCTTTATATGTTACTTGGCCTTTTTCCTTTGCAACTCTTTTTTTTTTTTTTTTGGTTTTTCGAGACAGGGTTTCTCTGTGTAGCTTTGTGCCTTTCCTAAAACTCACTTGGTAGCCCAGGCTGGCCTCGAACTCACAGAGATCCGCCTGCCTCTGCCTCCCAAGTGCTAGGATTAAAGGCGTGCGCCACCACCACCCGGCCCTTTGCAACTCTTAATATTTTTTTCTTTATTCTGTATGTTTAGTGGCTTGATTATTATGTGGCAAGGGGACTTTTGGTGGTGGGGTCCAGTCTATTCGGTGTTCTGTAAGCTTCTTGTATCTTCATAGATATTTCTTTCTTTAGTTTGGGAAAGTTTTCTTCTATGATTTTGTTGAATATATTCTCTGTGCCTTTGAACTGGTATTCTTCTCCTTCTTCTATCCCTATTATTCTTAAGTTTGGTCTTTTCATGGTGTCTCAGATTTCCTGGATACTTTGTGTTATGACTTTGTTGGCTTTAATGTTTTCTTTGGCTGATGAATCTGTTTTCTCTATCTTATTTTCCATGCCAGAAATTCTCTCTTCCATCTCTTGCATTCTGTCAGTTATGCTTGCATCTGTAGTTCCTGTTCATTTACTCAGATTTTCCATTTCCAGCATTCCCTCAGTTTGTGTTTTCTTTATTGCCTCTATTTCATTTTTCAAGTCTTGAACTGTTTCCTTCACCTGTTTGATTGCTTTTACTTGGCTTTCTTTAAGGGATTTGTTGATTTCTTTCAATTTTTTGTTTGTCTTTCCCTTGATTTCTTTAAGGGAATTTTTCATTTCCTATTTAAAGACCTCTATCATCTTAAAATCATTTTTAAGGTTCATTACTTCTGCTTCTTTTGTGTTGGGATTTTCAGGTCTTGCTGATATAGAACCACAAGGTTCTGGTGGTGCCATATTGGTCTTTATGTTGTTGACTGCATTTTTGCACTGGCTTCTACCCATCCCATTGGTGCAAAAGGTGTCTGTGCCTAATGGAGCCTCTTTAGGTCCAATGGGTACTCTTGTTCCAATGGGAGCTCTTGGTACAATTGGAGCTCTTGGTCCAATCAGAACTGGCAGAGTCTGTGTCTCAGAGAGCTGCTGTGATCTCAGAGGATTTTTCACATGATTTAATTGTTGTAGCTAAATGTGAAGAGGTCCCATGTACCCAGGGTTTTGCTTTTCACCAGTTCAGTTAAATATAGTCAACTTTGGTCCAAAAATACTAAGTGGGGACTTTCAGAAATAAACAATAAATTTTGAGTTGCAAGCTGATCTTTGTAGCATGAGGAAATCCAACACTTATTTTGTTCCATCCTGCTCAAAATGTGAATCTCTCTTTGCCCAGTGGATCCATGTTTTCCATGCAACCTTCCTAGTATTGATTTAGTCACCAGGTGTCAGATTTCCTGCTCTGTTAGTGCAGTACATGTTTTCATGTAATCCTTTTGTATTTAATAATAATCCCAAAATGGCAAGAGTAACAATCACAGCATTTTTAAAAATGGTACATTGTTATAATTATTCTAGTTTATTGGTCAGCATTGTTTGTTTTTACCTGTGTTTGGTTAGGAACTTGTTTTTATTTTAGATGTATTCATTTTTTTCCTCACATATTTAGAGGTATTACAGTCTATAGAAACAAGGAAGGTCCAGAGTAGTTAATGGTGGTGGAAATAGATGTTAGAGATTCCTTACATGGCAGCAGGAGAGGAAGCAAAGAAAAGAAGGTAGAAACAGCTACAAGTCCCAGCCCACACCTACTGTGCCAATCAAATCAGGCCTTCTAAGGATGATACAACCTCCATATTAGTGTCACAAGGTGAGGACCAACTCGGGAAAGCATGAGCCTGTGGGGGAAATTCTAAATTCAAATGGTAATAGTGGATGATACTATAGGTGTCAGTTTTCTTTACTTAGATATAGGTAAAGTGTCAGAAGCACAGATGCAGAAGGAACCTGAGAAGTGACAGATCTATAGAAACAGGGTCTTTGATTCCCAGCCCTCTGGTACACTTCTCTAAAGAAAACATGTGAAATTGAATTTTGAAAGCCAGGAAAATTTGCGACAAGGCTCTAATTTCCTTGACTACTTTACTAATGGGTGTAGTAAAATATTTTAATATCCTACATGAAGCTTTTCAATATTTAAAATTCCTCTTAATAGCTGTGTACAAATATTTATGATAGGTTAACACAGAAAGTAAAGGTTAATATCTGTTCTTTAGAGAGTTCATACAAAATTATCTCATCATAAGCAACCCTATTTTGCAAGGGACAAATCTATTTTTAAAACCTCCCCACTAAATCAATATAAGCAAGGTCATTTGTCATTAAAGCATAGGGGACTCGCTACTAATTACTTTTGTAGAAACAAATATAATAAAAAATGATTTGGAAGACAAGAGTTAGGCATTCTAAGTACAGTTTGAAGCACTGTTGCATTCTTCAGAGTAAAGCCGTTCTATAGGAGACAGATTGGCTTCAGGAGTGTCCCAGTGATATTGGCATCCCCTGGAGGCTTCATTGCACCTCATTTCCAGTCTGCTTCCTCTCATCTGCTTCCCCACATTCTCCAACTGATTATCTCAGCCCACCTCTGTGAACCTTAACAATGAACAGCTCTTACCTCACACACTGATGTATGCTTCCAAGTTATCTTTAAATGCTCCACTAATCTCTGGACCCAACATCCTGACAAGAAATCGTGCCAATCACTATGGTTGGTGGTTGGTAGTTGATGGGCTCTTAGCATGAGCACAGTGTTAACTAAGCCCTGCTCACACACAATATCATTTAATCTGTGTGCTCCAGAGTGAACCAAAGTAGTTCATCCTAAAAATAAATCCAAGAGACTTTAAATAATTTGTCTAGTAGGAATTTGCTCAAGACCCACAGTTATGCTAAAATACTTGTGGCTGAAAACTTAACCAAAGTAAGTAAGGTGCACAAGACAGAAGTGATCATTCAACTTGAGAGTAAGACAAGAGCCAGGTGTGCTAGGACTGGGAGATGATGAAAGAAATTCAAAGGTATTGTGCAGGAAATTTTCAAAGTTATTTTTTAATGTATCTATCTTTTTCACATTATTTTTATTTGGGAATTTCCTATCATGAACCCTGAGCTCACTCACTTCCCAGTCCTCTCAGGCTTGCCCCCACAACACTTGTGACCCAACACCTCGGAAAAGAAAAAGAAGAAAAAGAAGAAGCACCAGCAGAAGAAAGAGGAAGAGGAGAAGGAAAAGAAGAGGAGGAGGAGGAAGAGGAAGGAGAAGGAGAAGAGGAAGAAGAAGGAGAAGGAGGAGGAGGAGAAAAGTCTACTTTGTGTTGCCCATATACTTACTGGTGCAGGTCCAAACTCCCAGTGGCAAACCCCTTAAGGAAAACTGAATCCTTCAGCAACCACACCCCTTCCAGAAGCCGTCAACTGTGGATAGCTACACTTAAGCATCCTTATCACACTTTTTAAGAGTTCTCTTCAGTGACTTTCTAAGCTATTGTTTCTTTTGGTGGGGGAGGTAGGGGTTGTCACAGATGCCTTCTGTGTCCCTTTTTCTCAACTGTGAGTTTGCGGTCATCAATACTATGGCAAACGTAGCTTCTTGTCCTTTACAATCAGTGGGAGCACAGATCACGGACTTATACATGGTCTCTGGAGATAGCTGAATGTGCCAAAGACTTCAGCATGGTCTCTGGTAGCAGTACAAACATCAGCATGGCCCTCTGAGGCTGCACAGGCCATGGACACCATCATAGCCCTCAGTGGCAGCACAGGTGATTATTTACTAATGTGCATGTATTGAGTTTAGGTGAAAGAACCAGCATATCTACATGTGTCCATTTTTTAAAATATGGTGAATGAAGGCAGAAAGATGACTAACAGATGAAAGCATTTGCCTCATAAGCATGAGGAGCTTGCTCATTCCCAGATTCCACTTCGAAAGGAGTGAACCTACTCTTGAAATTTCTCCTTACATTCTACATGCCTGCTATAACAAGTACACCCTCCATATTCATGCAAACAACAACAATAATAATAATTTTAAAATGTGTTTAAAGATGGTGGATGAAAATCTTAACAAGTAAATCTGAAGCATTACTCTACATTACCAAAGAGTTAATCTCCCCACAATAGGATTCTCCTGGAGTCTGTTGTTTCCATGAGTTTAAGTGGATAATGATCACTATCTCCAGGGAAACTAGAGTGTGGAACAGAGAGCTGTGTATACATAGAACACTAAACACTGCCAAGCCTACTAGAACTTATGAACCGCATAGCTGGAGGTGTGTCTACGCAAACATTACTTAAATACTCTTTCTGGACATATCTACATTAAAGGACCATATTATACTTTACTCTGTTTTGTAATCAATATGTTCTCAATGTAATAATTTCCTAAATCAGGGTACTCCAGAACCTCTCACAGACACATGAGCAATGTGTGCAAGAAAGTTTAGATTCTGAGAAACAGGGAAGGACTCAGGTCCATAAGGATAGAGAAACAAGGTTAATGAAGATGAATCATGCTTTCATGTTATTCTTTGGAGAAAATATTTTCAGGTATACAAACTATTGACAATCCTGGAGGGCTAATCCACAAGACTCAGATTAACACAGAGCACATGAAATGTATTTTCCCTTGGGCAAAGAGGAGAGTCTTCTGCACATTCTATGTGTTTCTTGGAACACTGAAGCCTATGCTTGTTTTGATGTTAATCCAACAACTGATGTTTCTTGTGAACTTCTCTGTGAAAATGTGAGTGACAGTGTAAATCTTTCTAAATTGAATTGAACACTCTTTAAAGTTCATGCTTTCAAATACACTTCAAAGCCTCTGAACAACAAGATTATTTCACAATAAAGCCCTTTCCTATAGTGATATATTTGGTATGGAAGATGGATATGAAACTATGTTAAAATCAAATCTACACATCTGCTACATTGTATGTGAGTATTTTACATGTTTAGAAACAATTACCTCTAATGCTTTGATGTCCTCATAAGCAAATTGCACAGTTGGAACTCCAAGATGGTTGATGAAATAATCAGCATCACCTTGTATCTGTACAGAACTGACATTGGTTCCTGGGCACTGAGCTCTTCTAGTACAGTTTAATTTATTCTTCTGAAAAACACAATTTACATATTGTTAACACTCACACATTCTTCCCAGATCATTTATAAGTCAATGTCACTCAAAATGTAGCCCAAGGATCAGAGAATCAATCTATGTCAATGAACTTCATGTTTAAAGTACCCATGATTAGGCTTCGCTATGTTCCCTTTAGTGGGGCCATTTGGAAGTAGAGGCAAGACTCTGTTCTCCAGTTTGTGCATACAATTCTGAAGCTCACAGTAGTATGAGTAGCCTTAAGACAGATGAAGGTGACTCCTATCTTTTGCACTGAACACACACACACACACACACACAGAGAGAGAGAGAGAGAGAGAGAGAGAGAGAGAGAGAGAGAGAGAGAATGTTAAAGCATTGTTGAAATCATTGGTAGTGTTCATAATACAATTTTTAACTTTGTATCGTCAGCCCTCCTGACATTCATTTTTCATGTAAATAATCAATAATCTTGTGGATTGAACCATTTGACTCCTTAATTAGTAGGTATTGAACTCTTTCTCTCTTCTTCCTGAAATGCTTTAAGTAATGAGTCCAACAGCCAGCTGGATTAGCCGTATGCCAGCACCAGTCATGTTGAAAGCTCCAAGGATCCCTCCAGACAACTATACAAAAGATGGAAGTTGATTGTCCTAGTTCTCCAAAGCACAGCCTTAGCAAGTGTATTAGAGACAGTCTATAGCAGACTTTTAATCACAAGCTTCAAAGAATCATTTCCACCTTGACCAGAGTCAGAATAGTTTCCTGGTATAAAGATAACTCTGACTGATAATAAGATGAGAGACAGTGATTAGTTCAAAATACAAGCCTTAGTGACTATGATTGTTGTAATTGGCACAATACTTATGATTGGTCCAAACTAAATGACCAAATGATTGTGATTAGTCCAAACACTCCCATTTACAATCATTTTAGCAGGATGCTGAGGCTCCCTGAGTGAATTGTCTGGGAGACACTCTCCTGAGCTGTGTCTCTACTAAGTTGCTTAGGCCCATTAGTTTCTCTACAGTAGTCTTTTCTTGACTACTTTTAGTAATATGAGCTGAGATCCTGAAGAAAAATACATCAGAAACTATATAGGGTAATAGTGAGGTGGTGGGAAAGCTTATCACAGTGCCTGCTAGCAAGCTGAAATGGCATTTGTCTCAGACAGGCTGACGCAGGCATGCTCACCACAGACCTGATCCCATGGGCCCAAATGCTGCCTGGCACCTTTTGGGCCTGGTGACATTGTGGTGTAAGGCTCCAGAATAGCCCAGCTCATACTGTACCATGTTTCCAAGCATCAGGCTCTGGCTTCAAACTCAGTATATCAGCAAACTGTTGTTGGACTCCTGCAGATCAGGCTGGAGATGCCATCTGGCCATCAGGATTCTGCCCACAGCAAATGCCTATGCCTGAGTAGTACTGACTACACCCTTTATCTAGTATTTTAGGGTCCACCAGGTCCTAGCCCTGAGGATGAGACCCTCAGCACTGACTGTATGCTCTGGAAATCTCTTGGTGTGCCTTGCCTGTAAGTTTACTTCTCTAGCTCTTTATAGGCTTTTATCAGTTCACTTCCATGACTTCCCCTTTTTCAGCTTTCCTTTTTTTCTTCCTTCCCACCCTTGCTTCTCTGAGTGTGTTCAGGTACCATGTTGTGGAATATTTATTTAACTATGCAAAGATGTGTTACATTTGTTTAACTATGTGAAGATGTGTTGCATTGGTTTATGTCACGGAATATTTGTTTAATTATGTAAAGATATGTTACTGTTTTAACTTGCCTTCCTAAGGCACCTGATTGGTTTAATAAAAGGCTGAACAGTCAATAATGAGGTAGAAGGTATAGGTGGAACTTCCAGGCAGGGAGAATAAGTAGGAAGAGGGAATTAGGCTCAAGAGGAAAGAAAAGGAGACAAGAGGGAGATGCCAGGGGCCACCCAGCAAGACACGGAGAAGCGGGAAAGTAGGACATACAGAATGAAACAAAGGTTAAAAGGCAAAACATAGATGAAGAGAAACAGATTAAATTAAGTTAAAAGAGCTAGTGGGACAAGCCTAAGCTAAGGCTGAGCATTCATAATTAATAAAAAGCCTCTGTGTCTTTATTTGGGAGTTAGTCAGTGCCCAAAGAAAATTCTAACAGTACCATGTTTCCAAGCATCAGGCTTGGAAACGTAGAAACACAAAGTGGCATGACTGCTCCCAAAGTTATTAACTCCTCAACTTCTGACCTCAAAGGTGATGTAGCAGGTAAAATGATTGGTGAAGATTTTAACAGTGCACTTGTAAAAGCAATCAAAGACCTCAAGGAGGGTGCAAACTTAGGATGTGGAGAAGAGTATGAGCAACACAGAGGAAAATCTCGGTAAAGTGTGTGAATAATGAATAATATACATAAAAATGTCAACATTGTGTAAGAAAAATTCAGTATGGAAACTGGAATTTGAAGAGAAAAAGAACTGTTGGAAATTTAAAAAAATTATTCAAAGAATCAAATATAAATCATGTTGGAAAGTATGGCTAAATCACCCTTGAACAAACAGAAGAAAGATAAAATATGTAGAAAAATTTTGAGAACATAAGGCATTCAGATATTAATAAAGAAAACAAATGGAGAGTGGCTAGGACTGTATTCCAGTAGAGAGATTTCCTAATATGAGTGAATCCCTGAATGTATCCCCAGTACCACATAAGCTTAGTGTGGTGGCACATGCCTGTAATCCCAGCATTTAGGTGGTGGAGAAAGGATGATCAGAAATCAAGGCTGTCCTGGGCTGTGTAGAAAGTTTGAAGGCAGCCTAGTCTACATAGGCACCTGCCTCAAAAATAGATAGATGATATATATATCATCATGATGCCAAAAATTCATGGTATAATATCAGAAGCTAAGGTAAAAACTAATGGCATACAGAGTCCACTCAATGAAATAATTACTTGAAAATTTTTCAAATCTAGAGAAGAGAATGGATATCTAAACACAAGACACATTTAGAAACTCATCTAGACATGACCACTTTTCTATGGCATGTTACAGGCAAATGTCAAAAATACAAAACAAGTAACACCATCAAAAAATGTAAGGAAAAACACCAACTTACCTATTAAGGGAAACATGTCAGAATAACATGGATTTCTTTGCAAGTAATCATAAAAACCAAGAAAGTATGAATGAAATTCTGTAAGTAAATACCAACCCAGATTGCTAAATCCAGATGAGTTGTCTTTTAAATTCAACACAAAAAATAATATCCCAAGACAAAAGCTAAGACAGTACTTGACTACCAAGCTGGTACAGAAGAAAAAGTGATAGTGCCAATCATGAGTGTACAGGAAAGAAAACATTTCATGAGAGTAACAGGTAAACAAAGAAGAGCTAGGAAATGATTCATCAGGTCTAACACAGTAAACCAACCATTCCCAATATTAAAAGGGGGGGGGGGGGGGGTGACGACCTGTCTCCTAGGTCAGGAGGGGATAGCTTTATTTCTTGTGCAATTTAGGGTGAGACCCTCACTCCTTACAGCCTTACTAATAGACTCCTAATTTCTTACCTAACCACTTCTAGGAATTAAACACATAAATTCCCTTCTTGACAAACCCATCATTAGCACTCATTTGGGTTGTAAAAGAAAGCCTGAGGGCCACTGCCTGCGGAAAAGCCTTTCCTACCTTTATGACCCTATAAGAATTCCAGCCTGGTGACCTTGCTCTGCCAGAGGATCACTATGGCTTGGGTTTATAACTGAACACCTCAGAGACTGAGGGGAACTGACATATAAGGACACCAAAGAGAGGATATTGAGGATTTTGGCTGGAGAGGACTTTTGACTAGAGAACTGGAGGTCAGGATGGAAGATGAGGAAGAGCCAGACAGAAAAGTACTAGATGGGTAAGAACGAGATGAGAAGGACCTAGATGAGGCAGAACTAAGATGAGAGAATTAAGATAGAACTTATAGGAGACAACAGATAAAGGTAGAGACAAATCAAGCAAGAAAGGAACTAGGCTTGAGTACAGAACTCTAGCTGTGTAGATAGGATTTTATCCCAGAGGAATAAAGTAGACGGACAAAGAGCTTGATGTACTTAGATTCATTTCCCAAAAATAAATCTTGCTGTTCGTAGTTTCTCTTCTGAACCCCTGGAAAGTATATTGTTAAAACTGGTCCTTTTAGTAATATACAAGAGAGAGAACTGATTTCTGTAAGTTGTACTATGAAATCCATGCATGAACCATGGCATGTAAACACGCACACACATAAACACACATGCACACACACAGATAAATAAATGTAAACACTTCTTCAGAAGAAGATCTAATAATTTTACATATATATGAACGGTATGTTGAGGTTTCCAAATTCATAAGACAAATGTGGATAATATGAAAGAGAAGATAGTTACGATTACAATAAGTATGGATAATATGAAAGTGAAGATAGTTACCATTACAACAAGTACGGATAATCAGTGTCCCCCTTGAAGAACCAAAGCACCCCCATTTCACGCAAGCCCCTCACCCCAGCTTGAAACAGGCCTGAGTTTCAAGATTCTCAGAGCTGCTGACATAGGTCCCAGGACAACATCAGGATGTTTGAAGAGCCATCTGGTAGCAACTGATTAACCATAGAATGTCCCAGTGCCAGAGACAGTCAAAGTATAAAGTCAGGATGTTTGAAGGACTATCTGGTAACAATTAATTAACCACAGAATGCCCCAATGCTGGAGGTAATCTATAAAGTTTGGCAAACAACCAGTTAAAACTACAAAGTAAGATAACACAGAAATTCTGGAAAGCCCCTAAAAACTTGAGCCAATCAGAACTGTACCCATACTAGTACCCCTAAATGATGTAACCCTATGGTTTTTGCCTTGAAAAACTGAGCTTACAGAGGGGCAGGCACCTCCTCCAGCCTCTACTATGTTGGATGGCTTGATGAGGGCCCTGCCACAGCTTGAACTGCTTCAATAAACCTTGCTTTTGCATTTCAGTGAGTTCTTGTCTCTGGTGGTCTCTTTGGGGGTCTCTCGCCCAGGGCACAACACCCCTCATACCTTTAAATAGTTCATCAAACTAAAAATCAACAACAACAAAACCTGAAGCATTAAACTATACCATAGATTCAATGGCTACAATGAATTTTTATGGAATATAACACCCAACAGGCTCCTAATACATGTCTTCTCAGCAGCCTAGGGAAACTTCTTGAAAACAGACCACAGTCTTTCCACAAGCAAGGTTTAATAGACTACGGTTATGAAAATCAGAAATGATAGAAGGGTCTTAGAACAGATTCCAGGGAAATGCAGGGGATCATTTAGGATACTTTGAAAATTTATATTCAAAGATACTGAACTATCTGGAAGAAACTAATTTATTCAAAGACACCTATGATCTACAGAAGTTGGGTTAAGAAGACGCCATCTTCAATATCCATAGGAAAGAACGAGAATAGAGTAGTAGCAGCCCCTCCCCTGAGACACACACAAAGCTAAAGACTGGACAACCTTTAAAAACACTTAACACTACCAGGAGGCAGTGGCACATGCCTTTAATCCTGGCACTTGGGAGGCAAAGCCAGGCAGATCTTTGTGGGTTCAAGGCCAGCCTGGTCTATGGAGCGAGATCCAAGACAGGCGCAAAAAAAAAAAAAAAAAAAACTTTATAATATCAATATTCCTCCAAAATAGGAAGGGAGGGCACATTGCCAGACTACTAAGCTTTCTTTGACCTGATAGCAAAGCCTGAAAAACATACACAAAAGCAAATGTCAAAAAGTATCACAAACCAATTACATAGCATGAACAAGTTGTTTTCACCCAAGTTGCAAGGCTAATTTAACATGTATAAATCAGTAAATGTAAAACAACACATACATGGACTTGAGGATAGAAATCACATGAAGATTTTAGCAGACACAGAAAAGTCCCTTGACAAAGTTCAGTAGCTCACCCTCAGAAGTAAAGTTGTATTCAGTATACTCACCACTAAAAGACACTGCCTGTGCAACGTCCCATGCTTCTGTGATGTCTGTAACTTTTAAAATACTTTTAAATATGATCAATTAAAAGATTGATGAAACATAATTGATTAAACATAATTGCTTAAAATCAATTAAAGGACAATCAAAGGACAATCAATTAAAATCAATTATAGATGTGTTAGCACACATCTATAATCCCAACTCTCAGGGGTAACTTGCTGGGTAGCAATGAATTATTCCAAGTTTTTAACTGTAGTGCTAGATATTTCAAACAATGTTTCACTACTAATAGGATTTTCTCAGGAGTTAACAGGAAAATCTGCAACAAAAATAGAATCTATTCAAATGGAAAGTCAACATGTGTGTCTATAAGCACAGCACAATTTTAGCTTAAGTTTATGTACAAATAACTTGGCCGATGAAGCTCTTTTGAGGTAGAAAGACAAGAGTGTTGTACCACACAATGTCTTCAGTAGTGACCTCTTTCTCTTTACAAATCTAATCTCCTGAAGTGGGAGGTGAAACTCTTACTCCTGACCACATTCCTGGTACTATTAGCCCCCTAAAGGTTTTATATCAACCTGGGACTCTTGAAGTATGATGTCAAATATTCTCAAAGACATACTCCAAACTAACAAAAGTAACAGATCATGTAATACAAATTAACTACTTTATATCATGCTAAAATTCCTGAATATTTTTAGTGATCCAAATACTAAAAATTTTCTTTAAAATGATTTGTTTATCCATAATGGATTATTTTTCCTAGTTGAACCTGAGATATTCACCAGTGCCTGACCACTGGTCCTCACACTCAGGCTGCTTTACTCTTTCAATTTTAGCATATGTGGCAGACTTTTTTAAATGTGTGATGCCAGGGTTCTTGTACTATTGGTGTTTGTTTTTGCTAAATGCCTAACTAATGAAATATCCGCCATTATTTAAGGAGTTTGGATCCCTGCTGGTAGCACCATATATACCTTTTCAAGACAGCATCTGACCCCACAGAGAACCAGTAAAAATGCAACTGGGCTTGAATTTTATTTTACATATTTTACTCTCACACTCCATCCCAAGTCTTAGTTGTGCTCCTTAAATAGAAGGTGTTTCTTCAAAAAAAATGAGTTCAAGAACTGACATTTAAATTATACTTTATATGGCTATTAAAGAATTAATTTTTTAATGAAGATATTTATTTAAAAATATTTATAGTATTGCCATTTGTATATAAACTGCCCTCTAATAAAATGTGTTAATTTCCCATGTATGTAAGTACCTAAAATTAGAAAGGACTCACTCCAATCAACTCTTACATTTTTGTGTTTTTCTGAAAATTACTCCTTTACCATCTTTTTTCATTTTTCAGGCAAATCTTTTTGAAACTTGTACTGATTCTTTTCTGTCTCTCTGTTCTTGCCGTGGCCACTTCCATTGCATGGTTCTGATATAGTATATTCTGTGTGTTCCTTTTACGTGCACTTTTATTTTCAAGATTTGTCATTTTATTTCCGTGCATCTGTGTGTGGTTATGAGCATGTGAGTGCAGTATTTGCACAGGCCAGGAAAAGGTATGGTTCCCTGGACCTGTGGTTACAGGAGGTTGGGAGCTACCAACAGCATCGGTACTAGGCTGATCTTGAGTTCTCTAGATGAACAACAGCTCGCCCTCTTAGGCATCCTGCTATCCCGCTAGACCCTCCTCCCACTTCTACCTGCATTATTACTTATGTATTTCCTGTTTTCAGACAATCCCAAAGAACCATGATCCTACTTTCAAGATTAATCTCCTCAAAACTGCATCTTTCTCTTTACTCTGGCTAATCTCATCAATTAATTTTTTTAACTGCACTTCTATAGAGTTAAAAATAAAATTGCCACCTCTGTCATATATAAACTCCTTCTGTGAATCAACTAAGATTGACACTGGTCATTACTGAGAAGTGTTTTAAAATCATGTTTTCTGGGTGCTGGTCTATAAATCCCATGTTAAACATGTACTGTGTATAGAAAAGAAATAAGACGCATGGGTAGATCCAGGGGCGATCGGGGATGTAGCTGACAGCACTGGGCAAACTCCTCCATGCCTGAGAGCGCAGAGAGTGGCTAGGTTCCCCGGAATCCACCTCAGGCTTCTGGCCACCTGCGGGGATACAGGTGTACTCCTCCTTATTTCACCACATTCTCTGTTTTCTTTCTCCTCTGAGCCATGCTTTTTTTTTTTTTAACTTAACTATCCTGATTTAGCCGGGTGTGAAAAGGATTCACTCCCACTGAGCCTGTGTGTATCTGTGTTCTAGTGCTTTCCTTCTGAAAGAGCTTTCAAGAGTGGGACAAGACCCTGAAATGTCAGGTTAGAGATTTTCTTTTTCCATGCCGTTTCATTTAGGGATTTTCTTTAAAAAGATAACACTTCGAGCCAGAATCACATCCACTAACATTTCACTAATCATCACTTTAAAGTTTAGTCCATGACTGGAGATTTAGTTTAGTTGTCTCAGAATGATTACTCCATCCCCAGCACCAAGAAACACAAACAGCAACAATGAGAGAGAGAGAGAGAGAGAGAGAGGAGGGAGGAAGAGAGGGAGGGAGGAGGGGGAGGGAGAGAAGGAGGGAGGAAGGGGGGAGGGAGAAAGAAAGGAAAAAAAAACCCTAACTAAGCCAAGTTCATAGAGTAGCCACTAAGTCATATTTCTGCTAAGTTCAGTTTTCCAAACAGCACTTTAGTGAATTACAGCTGATCCATACCAAGTAATAGACTGGAATAGACTGAACTCTCACAAGCATTAATATCTGAGAGGAGAGTAAAATGAAGTGCTGTTTTCTTTATTTTACTGGAAGTTAAGCACCATGGGAGATGGAAGGTTGCTAGCAAATTTGTGCAGGTCAATTAACTTTTTAAATTTATTTACAAGGCTGAGTAAATTCTTATTAAGTATTTTATCTAAGGGGTTCAAAATGATCTAGATTTAATGTTTGATAACAAGCATTTTTATTTCAGTCCATAAAATAAGCAAGTTCAGGCAACAACTGTGTCTGTCAGTTGTTTAATTTCTCCATGCAAGCCTGCTGACAACCTGAAATGACATCACCATCCCAATCCTCAGAAGCCACAAAGCAAGACTTCAGTAAATGAGCATATATGTGAATATATACAAATTAATTTAGCATTTATATTAATTGAGAAGTGGTGCTAAGCCATACTGACAAGTATTTTTAAATACCTTAAAATTTATATTTATCTATTTTTCCTTCATACATGAGTATATTCTATTATACCTCATTCCTTATGTCCAAGTTTTCCTAATTTCTTTCTCCACATCTCCCATTCAATTTCATGTTCTTGGTAGCAAGACTGACAGATATAAATATTGATATAGCTATAGATAAATATAGATAGATTAGATATAGATATAGTTGTAGATATAAATATAGATATAGATAGGCATAGGTACTGTTGTGGGAATCTTTATGGCATAATCAATCCAACACCATTGAGAGTAGAAGAGAGGAGATGTCGCTAGTGGACCAAAGCCAGGATAGCTCCAAAAAGATTTCCAGCTTAGGTGCAGTTTGCTTTCTCATTTTATACTCTAGAACCACACGGTGGGGAGGGCCAGCATGCAAGATCTGCCAGGAGTGTACATGGCAGTCAGCAGGTTGTTTAGGGCAATGACTCAGAGTTTCAGCTATTTCTCCTGGTCATTCTGTTCCTTGAAGCCTGTAAAGTCATACTTGGCAAATCGTCAGTACAAGCAATGTTTTAAGTAAATCACTAATAAATCAGTATCTAATAATTGATCTTTTTAGCATATTTTTACTTCAGTATCGTATGCTAAAACATTCTAATTCTGCTTTGGTAGCTCGTGGGACGGTGAGGCCGGAGGGTCAGCAACGTCAAGAGGACAGCCTGGACTACACGGTGAGTTCTGAGTCAGCCTGCATCATAGCTGAAAATCAAAAACAAATTTTGAAAGCTTTTAAGGGACATATATTTGTTTAGCAGCTCAAGTGTTTTATTTTTCTCTCCTATTCTGCTTTCCCTGCATGGACAAGCACTCATTTACTAGCCAAAGGAAATCTAATTTGACTGCTTGTACAAGTAAAGTACACTTAAAAGATAAGAATTACACTTTATATATTACTATTAAGTTAAATCTTTATTTTCATTTCAGTGTTATCTTCTAACCTCAGTTGGGCAGAGTGAATCCATTCTACTTGTTTGCCTATGGGTTGGTAGCATAGTGGTTTCCCCAGTGCGTTCATGATCCTAACAGTAGTGAAAATAATTTCACACTACAGACACTATGACTGTGTCACTCACTCACGACTGACTTTGGTGTGCTAAATTCATTAGACTACTGGAAGCTCAAGGAAATGGCCCATTGTTAAATCTACCTGTGGAGGTGGTCTTGGATGAGATTAATTGAGGAAAGCAAGCCCTCATCCAGTCAAATGAAGCCCTGAATGCAGGGAGCAGCCTGATTCTCCCATGAGGCAAAGGCGACTCTCTTGCCTGAGCACTATAGTTATGTGTATGTATCAGTCTTGATAGTAGCAATGGAAGGGCAGAAACTGGACAGCTGAAGCAAGAGAAAGTCTCTTTTACTAGATCTGGGGACTGAGAAAGTCGTCTAAGTACTGCAATAGTCAATGAGGCTGAAGATTGGTCACGAAGTGTAGTTCCCCTGGGTCTTCAGGTGGTAGAGAACAGATAGACCTATGTCTATTGCTCTTTTAATGAGTGTGAATCCCATACCATAGGGCTAAATCCTCAGGGCACAATTCCCTCCATGTATGGTGGTGCTACTTTCAAATCCTCCCACAATGGGGATTCCACGTATACAAGGGCAAGGACAAGCAGAGACTTTCTTCTTCGACTCTTTGCACTATCCTGATGTGCCCTAATGATTATCTTAGGTTCCTTTATTTAGCCACAAAGAAGGTAGTCATTTGACTACCAAGAAACCAAATTGTCGCTGGGTGGTACATGCTTTTAATCCCAGCACTCAGGAAGCTGAGTCAGGCGGATCTCTGAGTTCTAGGCCAGCCTAGTCTATAGAGCGAGATCCAGGACAGTCACCAAAACTACATAGAGAAACTCTCTCAAAAAACTGAAAGAAAAAAAAAAAGAAACTAAATTGTCTTTAAGGGAAATGATTATTTAAAATAATGTACGGGATGATAACTACTCCAATGTCTTTGCTTCTTTGAAAGGTCCTCATCAAGCTTGATGCTGGTCATTCTTATGATAAACTGATTTCTTCATGAATTGCAAACAACCTAGAGAGACAAATCACAGAACCTTTCCCCAATACTGTACTCAAATTACATCTAGTGAGAGTTTACTGGAAACATACAGCATCCTTCCCCATGCTGTCTTCTGGTCAGCACGCTAGTTCCATGTACACTCCCCCTGGAGACTGTCCCCACGAGATCTCTAATGACCAGAAGAAGATATAGATTTTATGTCTCTGTGAAGGATAACGGGTCTGGCCTCACATGCTGTTCCATGCTGAAGAACTGGCTGACATAACATAACTTTGGCTATTATTTCACCAGCCTTCTTGAGCTCTGTCTTAAATAGCTTCCCCAGCCTCACAGGCAGTGCTATTTTAAATAATATGGTGTCAGCACTTCTGTGATAGATACCAGCTGCCAAACATTAAAAAAAAATTAGCTAAAAAACCTAACTGGTTTTCAAATGAACACTAACTGTCTCAGGCTGCAAATATTTTTTATGAAATATTTAAACAAAATTTTTCTCCAGATGAAACAATTTAGTAAATTCTCTTTAAAAAATAAACATTTAGAAGCCTAACCCAGAAAGACGGAACAACTGGAATTGTTTTGCATGTATTTAGAAGTACCAGCAGGGTGTAGGGAAAAGTTTGCTATTCTGTCTGTAACCAGAGTTGCATGGCAGTTGTAAATCAGGTAGATACTCCAAGGTTTCACAGAGGTAATTCATTTAATTTTAAGAGGACACATGGAGAAAAGGCAGGAAAAAATGCATACTGAGCAAGCAGGAGGGCAAAGGATATGGACAGTATAGTACCTCACATTACCATTTAAAGAAAGCGAAGTGCTGAAAGTGATAAATGGGACAGAGGAAAGAACACCATCAGCAGGAATATGTCCGACAGATAGAGGCATTGTCCGCATAAGTTTAAAGCCCTACACACAAAGATTGGCTAGCAAAGAAAGAGCTTCCATGGAGGGCACCCAGCAGAGCCTGACAGCCACTGTTGTGTCTAGGGGGCACTCAAAGAGC
>CABHPH010124947.1:0-29069 GCA_902168325.1 Peromyscus nudipes
CCGCCTGTGTCTCTCACACACACAGAAGTTATTAACTAACTGTTTCTGGAAGTACTGGCATTTGTCAGCCAAGGGAGAAAGTGATGAAGGACACCCTGGATCCAGACAGCCATGGGTTTGCACTCTAGCGCAGAAACACATTAACAAATTACTCAGGACTAGGGATTTCATGTTTCAGAGCCTCAGGCTTTTCAACAGTTGCACATATTTCTTCCGGTTTGTTCTTTTTTTAACCTTACTTTTTGGTCTGCCATGTAGAAGTGCTACATTTGATGTTAAATAAGAACATGTTACTCACGTCAGAGGGCTGAGTCACTTCCATAGGATGTTATGCCCAGAGGGCTTCGTACAGAATAGAGACCCTGCATCTAGAAGTTTCCAGGCCCCAGCAGGAAGGGACTGGTATAAAATTTTTTACCCCCATGAGATGTTATATTTTTTATTTTACAAGAAAGTTACATCATAAAGAAGATGGGCAGACTTCAAAAGCCACACAAGAAACGAATCCACATTAGACTCATCCAGGCCACACAGACCCAATGTGCCTGGTCCACAGACAGACATAGGATGGGTCCATAGCAATGAGAGCGGAAAGTGAGATATTCATCACCTGTGAAAGATGGTAAATTGGTGGACACCAGCTTAATAAGACAGAGGAGGGCTGGAGAGGTGGCTCAGTGGGTAAGAGCATTTGCTGTGCAAGTGTGAGGACCCGGGTTCGAAGCCCCAGCATCTACACCAAGAGCTGGGTGTGGGGCTGTGCGTTTGGCTCTGTGGGCTGGAGAGAAGAGGATCACTGGGGCTCACTCCCACCAGCCCTGCCACAGGTTCAGTGAAAGACAAGGTTATAAAGGAATAAGGCATAAATGAAGTGATTATAAAGCAGGACACCCAGTGTCTCATGCCCATACAACACACACACACACACACACACACACACACACACACACAGAGAAACACACATACAAATACACATACACATATACATACACACACTCGTGCACATATACACAGACACACACACACACCGACAGACATACAGACAGACAAACACACAAAGACACAGACACAGACACACACACACACACACACACACACACACATACACACACACTCAGGCACTGTACACATCTCCCCCATAGATTCCCATCTCTCTCCTGCCCCAGCACAAACTTGAACTTTGTGGAAGGCATGCTCTAGGACCACTGAGCAAGTGCTAATACGATGCCTCATGAGAGACGCACATGAGCGGGTGAACAGCACCCCTCACAGCTGAGCCTCACAACTGCTTCCTGAAGGCAAGAAGAGCAGGGCATGATGGGTACAGATTGCTCACTGTTCCACAGGGCTTCTCGCTTCTACTTGAACTTCGCCCTTTCCTTTAAGGCGTGATCTCATGAACTCAACCAGAAAAACTGGAAAAACAGATTGCATTCTGCAAGATGTCTATCCATGCAGACAGACTTGATCCCATTAACTCTGGGGAAGGTACAAAGGCCTCCAGTGTTGGGGCTCTGGCAGGCAGCTCTCAACTGAAAGAAATACTCACGATAGTAATGAGCAAAGGTTAATCAGGGAGAGCTGTTTGACGTCTTAAAGACAACAGCCCAGGAAACACATCCATGAAGGAGAGCATCTACAACCACCATTTTTACATCACAGAAAAATCCTTCACGTTACATAAAATCTCAGTCCTTATCTCTTGGCTCACCATCAGTGCTTCTCATAAAGACAGACTCAAAATAACTCCTCTCTGAATGCCAATGGCTGCTAAAAAGCCACCTTCATTCTTCCCAAATACAGAGAAATAGAGGGAAAGCTATAAAAATAGCTGTCGTTGGAGCTGGAGTGGGGACGAGGGTAGAAGTGGAATGCTTAACCAATACTGTTCCGCCTTCCATTGCACTGATATTATATGAGGAGCTTCTGAACAACGAGGGTCTCTAGACAAGCCTCATGTTCAGAGCTAAGTGGAGAATTGTAGGGGAAATGGAGCAAGAAAACACCAGGTAAGAAAGAGGAACAGGGAAAGAGGTGTGGTCTAGTCCCAGAGCATCTTCCTAGGAATGAATGGAAGAGAACACCACAGTGCGGAGACTACACATTGACAGCTAAGAGATTTACTATTGATGTGTTTCAAATGTGAGCGGCACTCAAAGGGCTAGATGTAGGGCTCACAATACATAAAATACTAGCTAGATGTAGGGCTCACTATACACAAAATACTGTGGTAAAGAGGGTCAAAGGTGGGTTATGCTTTGTCATTGATGATTAGCAATGGACAAGGCAAAAGGGGGATGGTGTACATACCTAGCTATATATGTATAGCAGGGAGCATGCCAGCATGTGTGAGTGTAGGCTGTTAACGCTGGGGCTCAGAGGACGGCTGGATGCAGGCTTGTGAGAACGGCCCGATGATCTGAGTGCAGTGTGCTGGTAGGTTGTCAGCTTGACACAAGCCAGAGTCATCTGGGAAGAGGACACCTCAATTGAAAGACTGCCTCTGGGGAAATGCGTGGAGCATTTTCTTGACTAAGGGCATCACCCCTGGGCAGATGGTCCTGGGTGGTGTAAGTAAGCAAGCCGAGTAAGCCACGGAGAGCAAACCAGTAAGCAGCACTCCTCCATGGTCTCTGCTTCAGTGCCTGCCTCCAGGTTCCTGCCCTGCTTGCGTTCCTGCCTTGGCCTCCCCTCCATGATGGACTGTGATCCTTTTCTCCAAATGTTGCTTTTGGTCATGGTCTTTATCATAGCAACAGACTAGAAACAGAAATAGAAAGCGAGCTAGGACAAGCACGGACAAGGTGTATGAGACCAAGAACGACCAGAAGGAAGGACAACCACATGGCCACGAAGAGCCATGGCTTCCCAGGACTGTGATGTAGCTTCCACACCATGCCCAGCTGCTCACGGCTCCCTACACCAGCAATGTGGGAGACACCTGGTATTATAATTGAAGGGGGATGGGAAGGAAGGTGGTGTGACCACATGTCAGTCTTTTGTTTGTTGTTTGTTTGTTTGTTTGTTTGTTTGTTTTCCGAGACAGGGTTTCTCTGTGTAGTTTTGGTGCCTGTCCTGGATCTTGCTCTGTAAACCAGGCTGGTCTCAAACTCACAGAGATCTGCCTGGCTCTGCCTCCTGAGTGCTGGGATTAAAGGCGTGCACCACCACCGCCCGGCCACATGTCTGTCTTATTATGACCAAAGATACAGAAAGGCAGGCACAAAGGAAGGGAAACTTCAGTGTGAGCTATCCAGGTAAGGTACAAGCATGGTCTCCAGTGGCCATAGCAGACAGGAGACATGGACTTCTGCATTTTCCTGAGGTCTAAGTGGCCCTTTGTTCACCATCTGGACAAGCATAAGGATGATGATGATATGGCACCCTAACACCCATTTGGGTTCCCTTTGTCCTTCCATGCTTACCAGGGCTACTGACCTGGCTGGGTTCCAGGAAGAATAATTTAGCTCCAATTCCTTAAGCTGCTTTCTGTGTTTCAGAGAGAAAAATCCCCACAGTCACTTGTATAAAACCAGACAATGCCACACAGAGGGCACAGAAGCCTGGCCTCAACCATGTTCCTACGAGCCATTTGAATTTATATAATGACCAAGGCAGAGTCCACATCTCCTGGCTCAGAGGAAAAGCAGGACCACAAACATTTTAATCTGAGAGATCCACGGAAGGGTTCACACTGAAAAGGTTCTGCCCCGGGGCCAATTGTCAGAAAGAGAAACAGAAGAGGAGTCCTTGACTGCTCCGTCTCACCATTCCCCTTTGCCAAATCTGCCAATAACCAGTAACTAACTCCCCAGATGCACACTGGTGGCAGCCGCCCAGAGTGTGCATCTGCTGTGTTCATGGGACTCGTTTTGACACAGGATTGCCCAATATAGAATTCTTCACCCCGCTGCAGTCATACAGTGCCCCATCCAGGGGCAGAAGTGTGTGGGAAGGTCCCTCCACAAGGTGCAAAAATAAAAGGGCACTTTGTTTGCATATTCGAGTCCAGGTTCCCTTACCAAGGCACGTAACACTACAGGCCAGGACAAAGTGCTCAGCTCAGTTCTGGGTGACCCTCAATGCCTCGGGCGCCAGGAAGAAACTGTATGCTGAGATCAGGGGGGTGGCTACTGACCACTGAAGTCCTGAAAGAAGATGGATGAGACCCAAGGAACTTAAAGGGGACTGAGCAGCCACAGAGGGCAGAGGACAAGCTGTTAGGGTACCCAGGGTCTCACAGGATGGTCCTGGAGTGTGGGTGGATGTGTGGAAAGGCATATTTCTGGCCTTTTAAAAGTTTCTGATAAGGATTAGTAAAGCAAAAACCCAATTAACAACACATTAAAGATCTTCCAAAAATGCATCAAAAATGCAAAGTGTACCATTTAAAGGTAAAATATAGGTGCATAGGGGCATTTCCCTGCCTCCTGCTCATTTGAATTGTGAATTAAATTAGTAGCATGTTTAAAAAGTAGCCTGAAAAAGACTTATTTCTCATAATAAAGTTCCACCTAAAGCTTTGGTTTTGGAAGGAATAAAGGAGCAGAGAGGAAGGAACAGCAGTGGAGAGAGCAAAAATGGGAAGGGAGAGGGAGGAGTGGAAGGAAAGAGGAAAGGTCAAAGACGAAAGACAGAGACGATGTGCCGAGCGGCACCCCTGGACCAGGTAGGGAAGATTTCACATGTGGGTGAAAGCCTAGGCCAAGTTTTCAGTAAAGTACAGGACTCCGAGGTCATTAGTGAGCGGCACACTGATGATCTGACTCCACTCTCGGAGTGTGCCTTCTTCCTCTCCTCATCACATCTCCAAAAGAAGAGCACGTGGGACTGATTGACAAGCAGGAGGCATAAGCCAATGAACCATTTACTTTTCTGAGTCTAGTGAGATCTCTAAGACCCCACTGTGTGGTCAGGACTGTGCTGTTTTGTACATACATGGAGGGCGAGTGAAACCATGCTTTTGTTAGAGTAATCCTACTGGGCTCTCTCGGTAGAGAAAGAAGGAAAGATGGGGGAGGGGGGAAGAGAAAAAGAATATGAACAAATGAGTTAAACGTGGTAACTTCCTGTCTCGGATCTTAAGTCCGTGGTCCTGTATCTCTTAGAATATTTGCTTTAAGAAGCTCTGAGTAAAGTTCCTTGCCCATATCATTGTTTTTCATTGGATTCTCATATTACTTAGTATCCACAGGACCTCGTGACAGAGCATCATCCCTTCATCCCCCGTTTTGTTAAGTGACTGATACACATGGAGGCCTCTGGGTTGTCTGAGAGTCTGTGTGGGATGAAGATCTGTGGCCCATTGCACCAGTCTGGCAGACTGAGACCAGAAACATACCTCTCAGAAGAAGGGGTGGTGGTGGTGAGGAGCAGTCAGCAACCACTGAACATAAAGGTCAGGGGGACAGAGATTCAGAAGGAAGTTAACTTCAGAAACCGGGGGTCCCCACCCATGAACCTCTGCCCTAGCATTGAAGCCGTTCTCCCTACGTGGGTAAGTAAAGAAGGGATAGTCATTGTCCCCTGAAGGTGGGTATCAGCCATGACACCAGGAGAGCTATGTGGATAGTAACCACCCTGCGTTCTGCTGGTGACCGGCACCAAAGAGCTGTGCTTGGCTTCTGTATCTCCATGGCCACATGCAGCCCATGATGTCATGGAGGCAGGGTTGTCTCCACAGAGCACGGTCACCATGTAGCCAGGTCTGGAACAGCCGCTTTTACAGCCCCATCCACCTCCTGTGATACAGTCAGTTAGATGTGTCCCCAGCGTGCTCTGTGAATTGTTAATTGTTCTATGACTATTAAAACACAGGGTTGGGGTTGGAGCTCTTCTCGCTTCCCCCAAGACAGAGGATGTACTTGTTGCAAGAAATGAGAGAGAAGAATCGAGAACTCTGGAGGACTGAGAACTTCAGGCCCCGTGGATAACTTACTGGAATCGTAGCTGTCTCGAAAAGACACACGACAGATCTTTTTATTCTCCCTTGCTCTTCTAGGTAGCAAATTGTTTTTGTTTTTTTTTTTAATCACCGTGAAACTCCAATGGTATTACCTTCAAACACAAATCTGCGTGGGATTGGATTTATTTGATACGATCTGATAAGTTCTTAAGAGGAAATAACTAGAATCAATATTATTTTTTCGCACCCTTTTCCAAATCAAGTAGAATTAACAACCGCGGCAGGAAAATCTTCGCACCATTTTGCTTGCAAATCCCCCAAATAAAGAACTTAAAATATGCCTTAAAAATAGCCCTTGCCCTAGTTTTCTTGGCTCTTGCCTAGACACTGCTTAAAGAAGAGGCCTGGAATACAAGCAGAGTGTCTCATGTTAATTTCTTGCTCTTATCCTAGCTAAAAAAGAGGCCCCCTCAGCATCGCCTCGAAAATGTGGTAGTATAAAAAAAAAAGTAGGAATTTGTGGCCATGAATAATCTTAGTTTATGGATCTTACATTAAAAAACATTCTTCCTTTGCTGATGGCTTTGTGTTTTCTGAAAAAAAAAAAAGAATTCCACGTTCAATATCTCTATTAAGGAAAGAGGCCTGAATCTGAAATTCTTCATGACTGATTCTAGAAGAATAGCTCTTCTGGCTTCATGTGCAGAGAATTCGGCAGCAGTGAAAGGGGCTGGAGTCATGGTCAAGGCCATGGAGCTAGTGGAGGCTTCAGGGCTTGTGGAGGTAAAGCTGAAAACAGGGAGTGGATCCCCATCACCAAGCTGGGCCACCTGGCCAACAACATGAAGATCAAGTCCCTGGAGGAGATCTACCTGTTCTCTCTGTCCAATAAATAATTCTAGGTTGTTGACATTTTCCTAGGAGCATCCCTAAAGGATGAGGTTCTAAAGACCTTGACAGCGAGCGTACAAGCAGACTCAGGCTGACCAACAGATCAAGTTCAAGGCTTTTGTCACTACTGGGAACTACAATGGTCATGTTGATCTTGGTGTTAAGTGCTCCAAGGAGGTAGCCACTGCTGTCCTGCAGGCCATCATCTTGACCAAGCTTCCCATCATCCCTGTGTAGAGAAGCTACTGGGAGAAAAAGATTGGCAAGCCCCACACTGTTCCATGAAAGGTGACAGGTTGCTATGACGCTGTGATAGTGAATCTCATCTCTGCCCACCAGAGGTATTGACATTGTTTCTGCTCCTGTACCCAAGATGCTGGTGCTGATGGTCAGTACTGATGACTGCTACACATCAGCCAGGGTCTGCACTACCACCCTGGGCAACTTTGCCAAGGCTACCTTTGATGCCATCTCTAAGCCCTACAGCTACTTGACTTCTGACCTCTGGAAAGAGACCATGTTCACCAAGCCTCCTTGTTAGGAACTCACTGACCAACCATCTTGTAAAAACCCACAACAAGAGTCCCAGTTCAGAGAACACAGGCTCCAGCTGTGGCTACCACATAAGAGTTTTTAAAAATGAAAAATAAAATGATGGGATTTCTTTTATCACATGTAATACTCATAATTCTTAAAGGAACATGATTTTCAAGGAATTATAGAAGTGAAAACTAAATGCTCTACACAAGAAGTTCAGCTAAAGAAAAATCTTGACAAGAAGTCGACATCACTGGGTTCTCTCCACAACTCAGTGGTAGACCATTTGCCTGACATGGAGGCCTTCACTTCTAACCCCACCAGCACAAATAGACAGCTATTTTTATTTTAAAAAATATTTATTTTAAATTATGTATAGGGGGAGCTTTGTGCCCATGAGTGCAGAGGTCCACAGACGCCAGAAGAGGGTGTCAGATCTCCTGGAACTTGATTCGTGAGCCGCCAGGTGGATAACCCTTGCCTGGTTTTCAGGAAGGACACAGGGTAGGACGGAGCCTGGGAGTGCCACAGGGCCCTTTCCACAGCCCATTTATTTTTCTAGTCTCTGGGAGGGACCTGAAGTCAAGACCATAGTGAGGAAAAGACAAGCAGCTAAAACACTGAAGGCTCCATCCTCAAAATTTCTGAACACATTAAAGCTCGCCACCAAGGTGCACGTGAAACATTCCTCTGAGCATGGATGACAGGGATGCTCCAAACCACTCCAGACACCTGCCTCTTGGCTCCTTTCTGAATGTGACTAAACTTAGCACCTCCTTGTTGTCTGGAAACCTCAAAGAAAGTCCTACATTTCAGACGGAAGCATCAAAATGAGGACAGTGTGGGTCCCTTTCCTCCTCCTCTTTCTTCCCTTTGTCTTCTCCTACTTCTCCCCACAGGGACGTGGAAGACACGGAAACCAGCATTTCAAGGTGCTTTTCAGAATAACTTAAAGTGGACGTTGAGACAGGACCTGGACATAGCCCAGCCTTTAAAGATTCCATAACCCAATGCCCAGCAATATTGACAGAAAAAAACTAAAAATTAAGAAGAGGGAAACATGCTTGGCCTCTAATGTGGAAGCCCATGAAGGAGAAGCGAGAGGCATACACTGCCAACAGAAATGGTCAGAAGGATGATACAGACCAGAGTCTCTGCTGACCTTTGGGTCATCCATTGTCACATGCACTTTCCAGACAAAATGTTGCTCTTTCCAAACCATTTAGCATTCATCCCTCTTTAAAAAGCACCAGACCACCACTCATTACTATTTGTTATTTGGTTCATTCAAAGGCATCTTCATTCCCACGATTGGTAACTGGTGATGGCAGCCCTTGGAGCAACGTCTTTCTTTAGGTCCCTAAAGGGACGTAAAGGGTCCTTCCTCTTACGTCTTTGACTTCTTTCACTTCTACACTTTCCCCAATCAACTTCAGTCACACAATCCAAGAGTTACCTCAGCACCTCAAAAGTAGACATTACGAGCCTATCAGACAGCAACCCCAATTTCTACTCTTGGTGCACATGTTATCATTCTTTACTCTACACAGATCTTCAAGCATATAGTCACCCCTGTCATTTCACTTCTACTATATCTTCAGTTTCCTCCTTGTTGGACCTCTGTTCTACCTTCTAGCACCACATCACTCCTTTTATATAGTTTCCCCTTAGTCATTAATCATACCACCCTGGGAAAAAAAATCTCCTGAATATGTTCAAGCAAATCTACTTGGATCTGGCCAGTTGGAAAATCTCAGAGAAAAGTAGGTGGTCAAAGACACTTCCAATTATTTACCATAAATCTTGAATGGGCACTCAACAGTGTTAGAAGGTTTTATGAAAATTCCCTAGTGAACTTGCTTTCCAGTGCAAAGAAGACAATGTTATCATGTCCAACCCCCTCTTCACTCTCCACAGCCTCCATCACTCACTGTCATCTGCCTCTCACTCATCATGGGAAAGACACATAGGATGGGATGAGTTCTATTTCATCTTCAGACCAGTCAACAACTCCTAGAACCTGCTTTAGGTACTCTTCTCTTTCTGTAATGGAAGGCATGTCCCTGCTTTTACTGACGATCACTCTTCCATGTAAGTATCAGTTGCTTACACCATCCAGGCTTCTCCTACCTCAAGAACTTCCTTCTCCCATTATCCTTTCTCTCCTTCACAGCATCAATTTCTCTATCTTTAAATACCTTTCCCATCAAAGAGATGCCCTACCCATCTTTCCTCTGCTTAGAAAACATCTCCCAAGTGAATCCTCTTTCTTGACATCACTTCAGTTCCTTACTCTTTCATCTGTTCTCCTTTGTCATAAAATGTCGCAGCATGAGTCTGTGGAGATGGCTCAGCAGTTAAGAACATCAGCTGCTCTCTCTTGCAGAAGACCCAGGCTCAACTCCCAACATCCATATGTTCACAACCATTTAAACTCCAGTTCCAACGGATACAACACTCTATCTAGGCCCCGTACAGGCACTGGGCATATATGTGGTACACAGATAAAGATCTGGGGAAAATAGTCACATACAGAAAATAGGAAAAAAGTGTAAGCATGCTGTCTTGTAATTCTTTCCCACTCTCTTCTCTCACAGCAGCCCAGTAAGATCTCTAGCAACCCATAATTTCCAAAGTCAGTAGTCCACATCCTATTGATACCAGAGAACATTGCACAAAACTACATACACCCCTTCTTCCCCACACCCATCCCTTCCTCCCTAAAAAAAAAAGTCCTCCTCCTCCATCACAGTATGATGCCCCCTTTTGGCTAGGTTACATTTAGCAATACCACTCCCCTCCTAGACCCCTGGGTCCTTCTGAGCCTAGGACATTCTTGTCTCAGTCCATTCCAAGGGTCTTTGCCCTGTCTACTCCCTCTGCTTGATGAGATGTTAGAAATACTGTCTTCCAGTTAGTAACTCAGATCACAATGGAAATGCCATCTCTTCTGGAAGAAAAGCTGTTCTCCTGGTCAAACTCTCTCCTCACCTTAGGCACACAGGGCCACCTCCACAACACTCATTTGTTCCCAAATGTATCTCATTGGCTTGTTTGTTCTCCACTAGAAGTAAGTCTCATCCTTACAGGCTTCACTCTCTTGTTCACTGCTGTGTCTTTGGGCCTCTGACAAGGTGCTTATAAAACATCTGATGATTGAAGGCTTGTTGGGTCAACCTGATTGGTCATGAGGGGGGACACTGGTTCTAGAGCTCTTCAGACTACTCTTTTTTTTTTCACAAGCACCATCTGCTTGTCAAGTTTGATGGAGCCAAGGTGACATCAGAAGCCTCAGCAGTTGGAGAGCATGGGCAACCTCTAACAAGAACAATGGTCAGAATGGCTCCTGTGTGACAAGCTCTAACTGCAAATATGTACCAAACCACATCTTGGCCTGTATTCTTTTTTCTTTTTTCTGAGGGAGGGAGGGAGACAGAGACAAAGAGAAAGAGAGAGAGACAGATAGATATAGACACACACAGAGATAGAGAGAGAGGGAGAGGGAAAGAGAGAGAGAGAGAGGGAGAGAGAGAGAGAGAATATGAATGAATTTTCCTGTGTGTGGGTATGCACATGTGCTTATGTGGAGACCCAAGGTTGTTGTTGGGAATTTTCCTCAACTTCTCTTTCACCTTCCACTTTATTCAATGAAGCAGGGTCAATCAAACCCAGATATCACCAATATAGCTAGTGTTTGTAGCCAGCCCCAGGGATCTTGTCTCCTCATCCCAGGCTGGAATTGTGGGTTAGCTGACACTTCCACCCAGAATTTACGTGGGTGCTAGAGAGCCTAACTTCAGTCCTTTGACTTGTGCTGAGCCATCTCCCCAGACTACGACCTGCATTTTATTCATGTGACTTATGCTTTCCTGGCTCTGGAGTTAAATAGGACTTGAGTACTTATTTCTAAAACTCTGACCTGACATCAGTAATTCTTTCCAAACTTCTTAGCTCTGACAATGGAATAATAAATTGGCTATTTCTGGAAAAGTCTAAGATTCCTAAGTTGTCTAACCCAAGAAGTAGCTCGGACAGAGGGCTTTGACAGCACAGTTTTAAATCTCAGTGCACCATTTTTTTCATGCATGCTTGTGTGGGAGGGGAATATGACTGCTGCATTCATGTTCTGATGAAGATCTTAAGGGATTTAGTGTTGGTCCAACTTCACCCACAACTACTGCTTTATTCTAGAGAGCTGGATGAACCAGAGTACTCTACTAAGGCAGTAAGAAACTCAACTAAGGCTATGACGTTTGTTTCATTTTGTTTTTAATAAGTTAGGTGCGAAATACATCTCACCATGTCGGAGGGAAAATGAAGCAGTCTACCTACAATATCCTTGACTTCTTTTTTTAGCAGCAAGAGATCCAAGGAGACAAGACCCAGAGTTACTGTAAGTTCAATAGAACCGCCTTTCGAATGGAAATCACTTTAATCTTCCAGGCTACTATTGCAGAGCCTTTATCTAAAAAGAGAAATTCAATTATATTTTACAGTTTCTAGGTATGATATATCCATATCTCAGAAGCTGGGATTTGTATAAAATTATCAATGGTTTTTTCTAGGCAAGATTAGTGAGAATGGAAAATGCTCCCATGTAAACTAGTAAGAACCAGAGCCCAGATAGATCTAACTTTTGAACTAACACATATTTAAATCTTTATTTAAGCCTGAAAACTCCTTTACCTGAGGCTTCTATCAACAGGATGAGTGATATGGGCATATTTGACAGGCAAGCCACAAGGCTGACTTGGTGTTTTACAATCTTCCTTGTGGAGCCCTCTTTACCTATACAGGAAGCTAGGCAGTATTTGGTAGAACTGGGGTCTGACCTTATGTTTTCTGATATATTTTGCACTTGTGTCCATTGGAATTGCACTACTCACAATCATGTTATCCACAGGAAAACAGAGCAAAACCCCATGTCATGACTGTCTCTACAGCGTATACCCATACCTGTGTCTGTCATACTCATTCTTTGAAATCAGAAATTCAATGAGGAATTTTTTTCTTCTTTTCTTCCTTCCTTCCTTTCTTTTTCTTTTTTCTTTTTCTTTTTTTTTTTTTTAGACAGGGTTCCTCTGTGTAGCTTTGGCTGTCCTTGAACACGTTCTATAGACCAGACTGGCCTTGAACTCTTAAAAAAAAACAATTCTTCCAGATTTCTGTGCTAAATGCTTTATTCACTAGACTGTTCAGGGAATAGACTTGTGAATTCAATTTTTAGTTACACTCAAGACTTTGCAGAAAATACCTTTTTGCTTAGCCTTTGAGGTTGAAAGCATTTCCTAAACACATCTATCAGCCTGGTGACCACACATCTCCCTTTACTCAGTAGGAAGAGGGGTACCAGGAGTTCACACTCTTGACTGTCATCCACTGTAGCGGGCTAAGGTTTCGAGGAGCAACGAGAGACACACTGGAGTGCAAGTCTGAAGATCGTTAGTTACAATACGTTCCCCACTATCGTCTATCCTTCTGATTTCTCACTCCCTTGAACACAATGTAAGGAGGACAAGGCACATCACTCAGGTTCTAGTAGCTGAGGTTTCACACGGGATTCCCCATTCTATTCTTCCATGAGCCCAAAGCATACATTTGTACAACCAATCTCATGAAAACGGTTTTTCTTCTGAATATAAAACAAATATACACACATGGGTTAAAACATCAAACAACATCAGGAAATGAGGAAAGAAAAGAATCAAGTGATAGCGACGCTCTACTATTTTGGTAAGCATTTCTGTGCACATGCGTCATTCCATCTTTGCCAACTGGAAGGTAGCATAGAGGACCCATGCAGGGTCCCCCGACACCCCAGTGACATTTCTGTGCCAACATGATGTCTGGTGTGATCATTTTTGTGCTTCCATAGTGTCCTGTTCCCTTACTCAACCCAACTCCTAGGGAAGAGTAGAATTTTTCTTAAATAAAACACGGCTCTTAAAGCTTCCCATACACCTCTTCTCATACTCATTTAAACGTCTTCTTAGGCTAAAGCCCCAGAAGTATAAGCTGTGTTTTAAATTGAGTTTTCAGTCATGCGCAACCAAGAAAAACGCCTCTGAAGGAATGTTTTGCTCGCTCTAAGAATTGCATATATTAAGATGCGTGGTGGTGGCGGTGGTGCACACCTTTGATCCCAGCACTTGGGAGACAGAGGCAGGTGGATCTCTGATTTTGAGGCCAGCCTGCTGTACAAGAGTGCTTTCCAGGACAGTCAGGGCTACATAGAGAAACCCTGTCTCAAAATAAAATAAAATAAAATAAAATAAAATAAAATAAAATAAAATAAAATAAAATAAAATAAAATAAAATGAAAGAAAGAGAGAGAGAACGAAAGAAAGAGAGAGAGAGAATGAAAGAAAGAAAGAAAGAAAGAAAGAAAGAAAGAAAGAAAGAAAGAAAAGAATTATACATATCATTATACTGAGCTGAGAGCGGTAGCAATAATGACCAAATGGTTGTGACTATTTAAAAGTACACATACCAATCTTAAGAAGATAGAAAGCCGAGCACCCCAAACCCACATCTTCCTAGCACACACGTGAGACAGCAGGGCTTTGGCACAAAGCTCCCCACTGTGCTTTAATGAATCCAAGTGGTCAGGGTTGTGGTTTCACATTTCATCAGGGGAATGCCCGTGGATGGGAACAGGGTGCCAGGTGGACAGGAGACGGCCTCATTCAGCACTCTCCACTTCCCTCCAGCAGCTGGCTTCTGGCAGTCTTCACAAGAGGCACAGCCACACATCCATTCATCCTTTCGGCAAGCCCCACTGACCTGTGTCCCCTGGGTACGGAGGCACGCGTCCAGTTGACTGTGACTCCATGATCATTATGGTCACGATGGAGAACTCCATGTGAGCTTTTCAGAAGGTTTCACGGAAGGGATATCCATCTGGTCCCGGGAAGGCAGGATGAAAGGGGCATCTTGGACTTAACCTCTAATTATGCACTGGATATTCTCGATACCCAATAGGAAACTATTTGCACGAAAGGATGACTTACTACTAAATTTTTCCAGTTTCTCTTGTGGTGGGGATGAGTTATCAGATACAGTTCTGGCCAGTGGCATAGAAACACAGCAGATTGGCTATTAGCTTCTGGGAGGCCTCCCCACTTTTGGATAAAGGCAATGAAGTAGAGAGCCTTGGGCTTTACTTCTGTCTGAAATGTAGATTGAGACCTGGAGCCAGACAACTAAGGGATGACGTCAACTTCAAGGAACTCCCGCCCCTTGGTCAGCAGCTGTCTACCTTCACTCTGCCTGCTTGCTGGGAAAAAGATGTGCCTTGGTTTACCCCATGTCAGCCCAGTATACTACATCATGTATAGCCAAAGACATGCCTCACTAGTGCATCACTTTTCTGACCAAGGTAGGGGGTCTGAAGAAAGGTAAGAAAATGAGAATGGAGTAAGAGACCAAGGCAGACACACACACACACACACACACACACACACACACACACACACACACGAAGGATTGCTCTAGAGTCCCAACTGCTGGCCTAAATATCTATCGCATACTCTCACCATATGGCAAGGCCAAGGGTACAAGGAAGTTTTTATTCCTGGCGTGAAAGCTTAAAGGACCTATGAGTAAATTTATAGTAGAAATAAATATGTTGACCCTGACCAGTAATGAATAGGAGACAGTATCATCCCTTAAGATGTAACCACTTCAAGAGAGTCCAACCCCAAACAACTAAAAACAAAGCATGAATCATATGACCAAACAGTGAGTATAACATAGGTGTCACAAATGGCAGCCAAGCAGGCAGAAAGGCCACGCAAAGGGGATCGAAAGTTTATGTGAAAATAGCAGATCCGTTTCTAAAACTGTTACTAACCTACTAGATCTAAAGGAAAGTGAAGCATTCCCTTTGAGAGAGGGATTAGAGAACATTTGTCCCCAACCTGTGTCCAGAGGGCCACATGCACCACAGGGTAGAGATGAATGTGACCCAATACAAAACAGTAAACTTCCTAACCCATTTTGAGAGCTGGGAAAATGGCTCCATGGGTAAAAGCACTTGGTATACAAACATGAGGATCTGAGTTTGAAGTCACTGAAGCCATGTCAAAGCTGGATGCAGCACCTCCGTAACATCAGCTCTCCTGTGGCAAGAGCAGAGGCTGAGAGAGGAAGTCATCCCTGAAAGCTTGTGAGTAAGCCAGCCTGGGACTGCAGTGGCAAACAGCAAGAGACTCTGTCTCAGACAAGGTGGCAGGTAAGGACCAATGCCCAAGGTTGTCTTCTGACCTCCACAAGCATGCTGTGTTATGTGTTCACCCATATTTACACACACACACACACACACACACACACACACACAAAGCCAAAGCAAACTATAGCAATTCTCTCTCTCTCTCTCTCTCTCTCTCTCTCTCTCTCTCTCTCTCTCTCATATTAATTGCAAGGTTCATAGTATAAATTTTATAGATGACAATGTTGTGTTACAACGAAAGGCTGGTCATCCTCATATATCTTGGCCCAATGGCTTATTATTTCAGGCTGTCGAAGTGATGGGAAATGTTGTAAAACAGGACTCTCCCAAGAACCAGTGAGAACAAACATATATGACTTCCTGGAAAAATAAACAAGGGGCTGGAGGGATGGCTTGTGGTTAAAAAGTCTCTCTGCTCTTCGGGAATACCGGGGATTTAATTCCCAGCTTCCCACTTGGTGGCTCACAATGGCTTATAACTCCAGTTCTGGGGGATCTGATGCCCTCTATTGGCCTCTGAAGTCACTGCATGCATGTGGTTCACATACAGACAAGCAGCCGCATACAGGCAGAAATAAAAATTTAATAAAGATAAAAAAAATAGAACAAGGATGCTAAAAATCCACACAGTCGCTATGCAAACTACTTCCCACAGTAACGAGAGATGGAGACCTTCATCAACATTAACATGGACAACACGAAGTAACCAATCCATGGGAATCACCACATGTTTTGGAAAAGACAGCACAGCGCAGTTACTGCTACTCTGAGGGCTCGCAAAAATCACCACACATGCAAATGTGAAATTGAGATTATGTATTTCATTCAAGGCCCAAGAAACAGGCCTTTAAAATCCAATGGAAGAAAGTATGGACTGACTGACCACTGTCTCCCAACATCATGGTTGCCTATGGAGCAGCATGGTGCCTACAGAGCAGAAGCTAAAACATTTGCTGAAGAACTGGAAGGAAGATGGAAGAAAATGGACCATTTCTCATGTGGCCAGACATTCCTCAAAAGGACCCAGCTGCTTCTAGACACTGAAGTATTGACATACTTAAAATGTGCCCAAGTGACTAAGTGGTATAAGATACGGTCTCCTGAAGAGAGACATGGCTCCACGGATTTCGAAGGCCACTCTCAAATTCTAAATTGTACTAGTCAAAATTTGATAATACCCACATCACTATTTCCACAGAATAACTTCCAAATATTTGTTGCAGAATGTACCTCCAGAGCAGCAAAAGGCAGGTGTGTTATACTTGAAAGAGAACACCCAGCTTTTAAAGTATTGAATAAGGTTACAAAAATATGCCACTTGTTTAAATCATTTCTTATGTAGTTGACCAATATTTTAAAATATCTTCTGAATAGGTTTGTTAAGTCATTACTGTCAACCCACCACTGACAGGCTGAGACAGAATTGCAAGTCCAAGGCCAGCCTATTCTATTCCATCAAGACTCTGTGCCAAACCAAACCAAAACCCAAACTCAACCAAACCTCAATCCTCAAACACTAAATAAATTAAGTATAACCTCTCAGGGTTAGTAAAGAAAAGATATTCTTCAATTTGGCTATGACATATTCAGCCAAGATTGAACTTGAACAATGCTCTTTAATGGGACAGCAGATAACTTCCAAAGTCCTTTATAGCTGACCATTTCAGAAAACTAGCCTATCACTGGAAAAGAAGAATTACTGGTGTTTATATCTTGCAGATGAAGTACCACATGGGAATCAAACTCACAGGTCCTATAGTCAGTGAGCAGTGGAAGTGATGTTCATGTAGAATCCAGGAACCTAGCCCAAAACTGACCCTCACAACCATGCTACATCTCCAATACATCAGAGATAGTGACAGCAGTAACAATCATCAATACTAGTAAGAAACGGCCACATGGAGACTGGAGAAATGGCTTGGTGGTTAAGAGTACTGGCTGCTCTTGCAGAGGACCTGGGTTTGATTCTTAGTGCCCCCATGGCAGCTCACAGGCAGCTTTAACTCTAGATGGAGGGTGTCTGACTTCTATTGGCACCAGGCACACAAGTGGTATGCAGACATACAAGTAGGTAAAACACACACACACACCAAATATAAATAAATAAATAAATAAATAAATAAATAAATAAATAAAATTACAAAAATAGACTGCGACACAGAGAGCTGCTGAGACCACTGCACACATATTTAATCTTTGCGATTATGCCAGACCTCCTCATGTCCCTCTCCTGCCAAGGTCAAGGTACACTTGAGTTTTGGACAAAGTATTAAATCCCAGTGCTTAGAAATCCTGTCGGAGACCATCCAGTTTCTCTCTTTTCTTACCTTGGTGCAAATGACCCTGCCCAGAAAGAAATGCAGCCGGCCTCTCTCCCGGAGTCTGGGATGCCACACTGACAGGAAATGGCCTTTCCTGGCCAGAGCTTCTGCAAGGTCAGTCCTGACTTTTCACAGTTGACATGTTAAAGGCGGGAGGAGGAAGAGGAGGAGAGGGAAGAAACCACCCAGAATTCAGCAGCATAGCAGCTAACTGACCTTGAGCTAGAAGTGTAACTTCTATGAGAGTCTGAAGATACAGGGTTATAAGACTCCAATGTGATAGTATACCCCAAAGCCCTCTGTATGTAACGTTAGTGTTTACATCTCTCATTAGCTAAACCTAATTATACTCCCATGTGAAGCTTTTATTTTGCCACACCCCCACAAGGGCACCCATTCCATCTTTTTTCTCAGTGATTCAAAAGAGTAACATCGCTAAACATTTCATATCACTCTTAAGTTAACCCTTCCAGAAAAAAAAATCACCAACAGGAAGTTCTCACAGAGCCAGGGAAGTCATGGTAAGGACCTGCTTATGAGATAGATGACACACAGGACCTTACATAACTGTCCTACTAAATGCAGACCTCACATGACATCTGACAGAAGACCTGCTCTAAAAGAGTTTGTTTAAATTTTTCATCAGATGCCTTTATAAAAAATTAACACAGAATATGTATTCTCCAAGTAGAGGAATAGCTTGATAAAAATGAGCCAAGGACTTGCAATTACTTCTGAAGCCATCTTTATGGAACTGCATATTTCCAGTGCCTAACATACCAACCAAGCACTGGAATCAGTGAATTCTTCCTGGACTGTGGCATGGAGTTTACACACCTCAGGAGGTAATTTCTCAGGATTAAAAGCCTCTGTCCTTTGGGTTGTAAGAATGTCAGCGGTGCCCTGTTTCAGGATTGATTTTCATTTCCATATTATGAAAGGCCCTTGGTTTCCTCTCCAAGGTGACTAGGTTGGGAGGTGACAGAATCGTCACAGGCTGCAGATCCATCCATTCATCCCCCAATGCTGTACTGCAGAGGTCTCAGACCCAGCTTCCGTGTCCTCTGTGACATTTAAATCTAGGGTAGCAATCGCTCGCTCGGAAAAGGATGCAGCCATTCAAGGAGCAGGTGAGAGCACCCAGTGCTTTGCAAACTTAACTATTAGGATTCTGCCAGCCCATAATACTAAATGATTCAGCCCTCTGGGTTTTCAAGGCAAGGAGGGAAGGCCTGTGTGTTTCAGATGGTGAGAGCCTGCCGGGAGTACAGATGGGAATTTTATGGCTTGTCGAATGCTTTTCTATTTTAATGAAGAGAATAAATTACAACAGCAGTGTGATTTCATTCCCTATCCCATGTGCTGCTGTAATGAAATCAACGTAGCCCTCTGTCCCGGGCTCCCCTCTCTCTGCATTGTGTGGCCGACTCCAAGCTTAATGGTGATTTCTCAAGAACACCACACCAGCTCTAAAGCAGGAAGGGAAAAGTCTCTAACTGCAAACATGGAATGCAGAGAGAAGAGACACACAGTGTCCTCTGGTTATCATGAGTTCAAGGACAGATTCCACCGTTTTCTGCAGCAGTCTGGAGGCAAAGGGAGACCTGCGTGTGCATGGATATGTAAAGAGGGTTTGACTGATGTCCCGTTACCCCAGGGAGGCTGATAGGGGGCCCAGGCAGGCCCTGCTCCTCTGACCTTGGGAGAGTCCTAAGATATATGGCTTTAGCCATGACTGTTATTGATCATTCTTACTAAATTGACATTAACTGATTCTTTTCTAAATATACTTTTATGTGTGTATGAATGTGTAATACATGTATATATATGTTTGTATGTGCACATGTACATAAGAGTAGGTTTGAGGCTGATGCTAGGTGTCTTCAATCTCTTTCATGTTTTAGTGTTTTATTTATTTATTGAGACAGGGTAACTCATTGAATATGCACTCACTGATTGGCTAGACTGGCTAACCAGCAAACTGGAGAGCCCCTCCTGTCTCCACCTCCTACCTCCTCCTAAGAATGCTGGGTTATAGATGCGTGCCACTGCACCGAGCTTTTGTAAGCAGGTTCTGGGGATCAAACTTCGATCATCAGATTGACACATTCACCTCCTGAGCCATTTCACAGCCTCTATGTGTACTTCTGAATTATTCTTAATATCCTTCACAGGGATACCCAGATGTAAACATTCTTCTGGGAGGTGGCTTTCCAACATATCATCACTTCTAAGAGTGAACGCTCAGATCCTAACTAAAGCTGAAACCCTCAATGGCTGCTTCCTATGGAGGCGAGACTCCACACTGGCAGGGCGGGAAAAGAGAGACTTTAAGGGGGTTGAGACATTCTCCATTGTGTTCTGGTGGCGCATCTGTCAACACTGATTAATTTCACATTTAGAACCAGCATATTTGAGAGCACGTAAATTACTCTTTGATTAAAAAAAAAAAAACCTCTCAACATTAATAATACAACTCTAAGGACAGTCCTGGTCCAGGCCTTCTAGATATGGAAATTTAAGTCAAGCAAGCATAGGAAAGGAGCCCACTTTTGGCTGAATACCACACAAGAGCTGAGAGATCCTTAATGGCACATTTTCTAGGACATTGGGCTATATTCTTATGAAAATAAATATTGCTGGGATGTGACTAATAAAGTAGTAGACTGCAAGTTCAAGCTGAAAGTACCTAGCTAGGCATTTCTGCCACGCTCTTCCCTATGGTGCACCAGGGGACAGGGGACTTCCCTCACATCTGAAGCTCATGGCCTAGCTGTTGTCTACAGTGGAAAAGGCTGAGTCAAGAAATCCTGCTTTCCAGAGAATCCGTGTTTGTCTCCTTTAGGACAACAGAACATCTGGCCTCGATTGTATAAAATACACAATAATTATAATTGAAATAATTTATTTAAATCATCAGGTGCCATCTTAATATGTCATAATCCTTCCATCCGCAGGATTTCCTCCCCAACCTAACTATGCTCTGCAATACGTGGTACTTCTCTATCTTAAAAATGAACTACAGGGCTAGAGAGATGGCTCAGCAGATAAAGCGTTCACTGCGCATGAGACTGAGTTCAAATCTGCAGAACCCATGTATAGCCAGGTGTGGTCATGTGTCTCTGTATTCCCAGTGCTGTTACAGAGCGATGGGAGGCAGGAGGATTCCCAGAAGTTCTAGGGCCTGCAAGCCTGGCACAGGAAGTGGGGAACAATAAAACATCCTGTCTCAAACAGGGTGGAAGCAAAACCCGGCACACGAAGTTGTCATCTGGCCTCCACATATGCCATGGCATGCACATACCTGTACTCTCCTACACCACACACATGTATACACACACACACACGTGTACACACACACAGTGAGTGTGTTCTCTCATTTTGTCCTATGACTATGACTCTCTCAGTTAAGTGTTTTTACCAGGCCACAGAACTATTAAGTGCAAACGATACTGAAAACAGTTCTCATGTCAATGGATTAAATCGTGGGCATACACACAAGCACATGTATAAAAGACACACAGCAGGAAGAACTGGAAAATCAGTCTCTCGCCTTTAATCCTAGCACTCGGGAGGAAGAGCCAGGCGGATCTTTGTGAGTTCGAGGCCAGCCTGGTCTACAGAGGAAAGGTACAAAGCTACACAGAGAAACCCTGTCTCGAAAAACCAAAAAAAAAAAAAAAAAAAAAAAAAGAAATCAGTCTCCTGAAGTCTGGGTCACAGCATTCCTTACTGAGGATTAGGACCTCAGTGGTATATATTACTTCAATTCTTTTTTTCTTGTTGGTTAAAGTACTAGGGATACTTGCCTACAAATGTTTTATATAAATGTCTACTGAGCATATATTATAATATAATATATAAATATTTTGGCTGGAATCCCTCAAGTGCAGCTTTGAACTTGAAATAGTCTTTCAGAATGCACAGTGAATTTCACAAGAGCTTGGTGTGATGAGGATGGTTGACAACAGCCTTGGTGAATTCTCAGAGCGCTGGCTATCTCTTGTGTGCTCCACCCACTTTTGTCCACAGATCTATAAGGGACTCTGTACTATTAAACTGTTTTTCTAAGTCTTATTCTTTCTTTTCACTTCTGTCAGCTTTGGAAAATTAAGCAACACTGCTGAAAGAGTAGAAAATGTGTGTGGTGGTGCACACCTTCGGTCCCAGCTCTTGGGAGGCAACATTGGTGAGCCTCTGTGAGTTCTAGGTTAACTGTGTCTCTATATAGCAAGGTCCAGGCCAGCCAAGGTTACAAGTGAGAAGTGAGACCTTGTTTCAAAGAAGAAGAAGAAGAGGAGGAGGAGGAGGAGGAGGAGGAGGGAGAAAGAGAAGAAAAGAAGGAGGAGGAGGAGGAGGAGGAGGAGGAGGAGGAGGAGGAGGAGGAGGAGAAGAAGAAGAAGAAGAAAGATGATGGACAACAGACTGACCAATCATGCAATTTCTGTGGATGGTTTGTTACTTGTGTGTTCTTTAATAAGTTCAGGCATATTGCTCTCCAAGTGGACAGTACACTGGCACTGTCTCAACGGATTTATGGTTAATACAGTCCTTAACTACATGGAGAACGTGAACATGTTTTGAAGAATATCATAACCAGACTTTGAATCAGCCTTATCATGTCATTCGCTCATCATGCCTGATGAGTGACAGCTGAGTCAAACATGGATGATTTGAATATGCCTCAGAACAACTGAGTCATTGCTCTCCAGGTTACTAGTTAATTACTCAGAAAGACTTCTGGTCGTTATTCCAACTGCCAAGCACTGGCTGGCATTTGAGAAGTAACAAAACTGAAAAGTTAACTGTCACCACTTAGAACCACAGAGTACTTCCTTCTTACTTTCCAAAACATTACTTGTAACTGTCACAAACAGGAGAGGGCAGAAAGATGGCCCTCTGAGGGCAGCCAAACCTCTGCATTTCTTCCCCATGCAGGGTCTGGTCCTCTGACCCCCAACCCCGCCCTGACCTTTCTCCTCCTCCTCACATACAGGGAGCTGGAATGCCAACCATTTTCTATCCCTGTTCTCTATGACTCTGTCCCACACTTCTAGCCTGGAGGGTCCCTTCAGCCTCTAAGCGGCTGTATTCTGACTCAGTCCTTGTCCTGGTACATGCCTACCATGAGCCCTCCACTGACTTCCTCTATGTGTTGATCACAAACGCTGCCTTTGGTTTTCTACACTTGTCTGACTCCCTACCAGAGCTGCCAGTTCTCAAACGACTGCACACATTTCATTTCTCTCCGAATCCCCAGGGCACAGAAAGATCTGCCTCGATGAAATGTTGCAGAGTCAAAGCAGCATGTGTTTCATATTAACTTCATCTCAGCAAATTATTCCTTTCTGTCCCTGTCATCCCTATTCGTTTTGTCAAAATAATCCCCTACACGTGCTAGTTCCTAAAGATTCATCCCTAGACTCTCGTCCCCAAGAAGACAGTTGTTTACCCAGTAAATTGGTTAGTCTGAAGTATATCAAAATCAGCCTTCATAAACTGTAACACAGGACCTAATCTGTTCCTCTCTGGTATCCAACGGATACTAAAATATGCCCATCTGTTCCAGTGACTACTCCGATGGTAAAGAAGGCAAGGGGTGGGAACAAACCAAAAATGGGAGGCCCAGTGGGAAGAGAAAGGGGGAGAACAATGTAATACATATGGCTGGCCCTCAATAATTGTTTAGAAAAATCATTTCTACAAGTGAGGAAAAAAAGGGAGACATAACAACAGAAAATGAGATGACAAGGCAGTTAGATGGAGCAAAGCTTTCACACAGGGGGATAACTGTGCAAGCTTTCACACAGAGATAACTGTGCAAGCTTTCACACAGGAATAACTGTGCAAGCTTTCACACAGGGGGATAACTGTGCAAGCTTTCACACAGGGATAAATGTGCAAGCTTTCACACAGGGGGATAACTGTGCAAGCTTTCACACAGGAATAACTGTGCAAGCTTTCACACAGAGGGATGACTGTGCAAGCTTTTACACAGGGGGATAACTGTGCTGGCAAATGTTCCTGTCTAGTCACAAAGTTATGACTGTCAACACCAAATGTAAGATGAATTTAAACTTTCAAGGGGGGGGCATAAAACCTACATGCCAAACAGAAACATTATTTCATGCAAAAGTGGACTGAATGGGCTCTTGATTGTCTTTCCCACAAAGGACTGGGTCCTTGGGTCCCCTTTATCGAAATTGGCCATCACGAAGACAGTCCAGCCTCGATACATCATAGGGTGTACAATTGCATGCAAACTATTCAATTCGATGGATTACACAATGGCTGGGCAGGGTGGCAGAGGAATGAAGGGTCTTGTGACTATGTCTAACGAAATAAGGAATGTTCAGCTTGGAGAGGCAGCGGCACCCATATATTACTGCCTCCCGCTATATGTGTAGCAGCATATGGGTGGATATAACTAAGTACTTGGTTTAGTCTTCAGTAAGAGAACATGCTATAACAATGAGTTGCTCAGAGGTGAATTGTGTTAGAGGTGGGACACTTCCGTACACGGAAAATTCAGATGCAGAAACTGATGAGAGACTCCCTGAGCCTTTGTCCAGGAACAGCCCTGGTTGTGTGACCCTGAAGCTCTCTCCCCTCTCTGCCATTCCTTGACTGCAGAGACTGGGGAATTTTCCATGCAATTCTGCCCTTCACAGCAGATGCATCTGTCCTTTGTGTGACTCCTGTACAATTAATTCTACGCTATCCCCTTTCCTCCACATAAAATAAAGGAAATTATTCATTTGCTCACACTAATGAAGTAACTGAACAATAGATTGTAATCTGCAGTCCATGGAAACCATCATGAATACATTAAACAGAATTTGAGGGATGCCTGCTGTGGAGATTTAAAACCCAGTATTCACTGTCAAAACAGCCTGGAATCATGTTTGCTGTCTCAGGATGTAAATGTTATTCACTTTCACATATAACACTGAAGTCACAGAACACAGTGGTGGTCCCAGCACAGGACTTCCCCAATGGTCAGCAGTCAATGCTCTCTGGTTAGACATAAGAAATTAAAGCAGAAGTACACGGAAAAGTGTTGACCACTCAGGATTTGATCACCTATCAAGGAGTTCATCCTTGGTATGAAACTCTGGGAAATAAAAAAGCAAAACAAAACAAATCAAAACAAATTTAAATTCACCCTCTCCCAATAATTAAGTTTGAAAGTGCCAATGAATCAAATACCTCATTGATGGGTAAAAAGTGCCAGCCAGGCCTTGGATCGCTAAGGCTGTGAGTTTAGGAGGTTTAAATGTCCTTCTTGTAGCTTAGGTGAGGTTGGTAGAAGGAAGGTCAAAGCTCAAAACAATCAAAATGGGAGGGCAGGAGAGTCAGACACCTGACCCGAGGAGTTGGAGAGTCGGGGTAGAAGCAAAAGCAGAGAGGGTCGGGGAGGATCGTTTGTGTATGAAAGATCAAGGGATGGTGGAAAATTTAGGAAGAAGAAATAATACTCAGTGTCAACACTAGGGATTTGGAAACGAGAACTAGACTCCCAAAGGGAGTGGGGACAGCAGCCTGTGTCACAGACAGAAGGGGAGGCTGTCACCGGGGCAGAGCCGAGAGGGATGCAGAGGCAGGCGGCTGGGCAACTGCCACTCTGCTCTGTAGCTCCTCCCCGTGTATCTGGCAGGTCTGGTCTTTGCACTTCCCTTTGCCTGTCATCAATCACAAGCCAAAATACTACTAAATGGGAAAGTGCAGAAATAAACATCCCATACACTGTAAATTGTGAGCAGCTCTGAGTAGTGTGAGGAAATCTCAGATTGCCCTGCTCCAGATGAGGACCATGCCAGGTGCTGCCTGGCTGGAGAGGAGACTCATTTCCTGGTGGATCATGTACACACTGTATAAACTACCTGCCACTGTCACAACCCCCTTCCCAGGCATCAGGACAACTGCTGCGCTCTTAGCTCCTGCAGTGTTTGTGTTTAAGGAGCCCTTGTTTTGATTAAAAATGGCTCCAAAGTGCAAGGGTGGGGATGCTGGCCCACTTATGTTGTGTAATTCTGTTTCATTTGCTATCAGTTGTGGTTCTTACTATACTTAAACTACGAATTAAATTTTATCATAGGTATGTGTATATTGGAACACCATGGTATACATATGGTTGAATACAATTTGTGGTTTTAGCCATCCACTGGGGATCTTGGAATATCCCCTCCCCAGACAAGGGGGATGGCTATATATTCTTGGGAGAAAGGCATCACAGTTTTGTCACAAATTCCTACAGCATGGGAAAGTTAGTCCTGGGCAGGCCAGGCTAGGCTGTCACACTCCCTCAGGAAATGCAGCCTCTTCTGTCTCCAGCAAAGTCACTGTTTTTAAGGATCCTACCTGAGCTGATGAGAACAGGAGGGTAACCCCAGCCTCTGGCAAACAGCAATGGCAGTCCCATTCTTTAGTCACACAACCTGATTGTGCCAGGTAGGTTTTGGAAAGGGCCATGCCCTGCCCAAGGCATGTGTAAGTACACCAAGGAGATGTGGCCCATTGGAACTGGTGAAGGGTGCTGGGACCATTGTGCCTGGGTCTTTAATGTTAAGTTGGTAAGGGAAAAGGTTCCAGGCACACTGAGGGGCCTTGCCAAGATTCAAAACGAAGGGAGGGGCTTTTCATTTAGGCGTCTTCTCAGAAAACTATAATTCCTTAAAGAATATGCTAAGTTTCCTGGGGAACATAAACAATTGTATAACGGCTAAGGTGAAGATAAGTACTGACAGATGTGTAAAGTCCATTTCGGAAGATGGGATTATAGATGGATGCTAAGACCTGGAACAGTGAACACACAGAGTGTGAGGAAGGAGGGGCTGCGGCAAAGCAGATAGGGCAGCTGGGGGCATTCGGACCATTGGTGGATGTGTGGAGATGAGGCCATTAGTGCCAGGTCTGGCTTCAGAATTCAGCCTTGACCATCCACAAAGTATCGGCAGGAAGCCAGGAAAGTAGCGTGACAGGGCCCCTGACTTAAGGAAAAGATGAAATGGTATTGTCCTGGCTGGTATATTTCGTAGTTACAAAAATAGAATCTGTTAAGTACAGGGGAGCAGGAAGAGAAGGAGGAGGAGGAGGAAGAGGAGGGAAAGAAGGAGGACGAAGAGGAGGGAGAGAAAGTGAACTGGATACATTTTTGTACATTAGTGAAGTGGGATGCAATAGATCCATTAACAATTTAGAGAAAAGCATTCACTGAAATGAACATATGTTCACGGAATCTGTTCAAGAGGTATTCTCAGCAGAAACAGAATATTGGATGCCAGTGTTACCACACCCCAAGTTAGTTGAGTCGGGAGAGGGAAGATGAAGAAAGGGAGGGGCAGAGCTTGTGCAGGGATGCACTGACATTACACACTTGCCACATAAGCATCAAGACTTGACTTCCATCCTGGAACCCACATTTTGAAAAGCCAGGAATAACAGCACCTGAGTCCAATCCCAGCACTAGGGAGCCCAAGGAAGGAGAACCTCATGGCCACCCAGTCTAGCTCAATCAGCAAGCTTCAGGCCAATGAGAGACCCTGTCTCAAAACACAAGGTGGACAATACCTAAGAAGGAAACCAAGGCTGACTTCCAGTCTCCGTGTGCATGTACTTGTACCCATGCACAAGCATGCACACATGCACACACACACATGCATGTACGCACATACAAGATAATCACATTGATAATAATTAACAGCCATGTTCCTGTTACTTCTTCTCCATTGTATATCTGTTACCTGGTGAGAATAAATCAGATAGAAGAACACAAAGAAAGATCTCACAAACCATCATGAATTGAACAGCAAACAAAAGTGGCCCAACGGGTATTAGAGACTGTTAAGCATTCCACAGAAGTTTTCTTTAGCAGTTAAAGTTTAGCAAGAAACCCCACCTGTATGAGGATTGCATATGTCTCTAGAATGGTCCCTGGAAGCTGCACATGAGATACAAGCTCTAAAGCTCCACTGGGAAATAACAGAACTAAACAGGTGCTGATGCATTTCCTGCAAGCAGATTTTACTGAGTTCTGTCACAGTGGACATGGGGAGGCTTTCAGGAGGCCCACAGTAAACCCCAGTGTCTGCAGAAGACAAGGGGCATTGGGACGATCCACCAAGCTGGGGGAGGTACCTCTGATGAAGGCTGGCAACGCAGAAGGAGCCACAGCCACGCTTGAGGTTGTGGAGTCAATGACCTCTTTGGAACCAGAGTGGATGTCTCCACAATGCCACCCTGCTTCTACTGCTTAAACTGCTCTAATTCTCTCCAGCAAATGTACTTTCCCACTCTAACAGATAACCCCCACTAAATATGCTTAGTAGAAAACAAGATCTCATCTCTTTGATGCTCATCAGGGGGGAAAAAAAGGCAAAAGAGTGGACGTGGGAGGGATTAGCATTCGGTGAGTCACCACCTTGTGCTGGCCACTTCAGGTTCAATTTTGTTTAGTCTTCTCTAACATCTCTGTGTGGTAGGTGTTAGGTTGGCAGAGGGTACAGAGGCTGAGAAAGGTTAACTGCTGACCTCAGATGTCACAGAGGAGGGATGGGAGTAAGCTGAAATTCCAGGACCAGGTCTATAGGTCTTACCCAGGCCCCTTTTCTCATCCCACAGAGCCTCCAAAAATCACTTTTCTTATTATTACAGAGATTCTCAGCAGCACTTAAAAAAAAAAAAAAAACAGGGCAGATTAAGCTGTCTGAACAGGCACAGCCCAGATCATATTAATAATTTAGGTTCCACTAAAGCTGAAATGAAGCTTCAGGAAAACAGGTCAAAGCCGAGAATGCCAAATGGATGTAAGAGTACTCTCTCCATCTCTGACACAAGCCAAATCCTGACTAATCCACCAGAAAGGAAATAAAAACAGAACGCCCATCACACGCCAGGCAGATGTCTGCATCGTTATTCCATCTTATTGTGTGGGAAATGCACTGGGGTGTGTTGTGTAAAATCTAATCATCAGCCTCTAAAGACAAGGCCTTCCACAGGAAGCTTAACAATGACAAAGATCTGGGCTAACACACCTGGCGGCGGGAGGAAGTCATGCTGTGTTGGTGGCAGGATTGTGAGAAATGAAGACCATGGCTCCTGTTGGTCCTCACACAGTAACACAGACAGCAGGGAGTCAAGACACACACACACACACACACACACACATACACACACACACACACAC